>CM077289.1:61327020-61442020 GCA_039654925.1 Anguilla pacifica | reverse complement strand
CTTCAAATTCAGGCTCCCACTGCATTTCCATGTATCGTTACTGAAGACCAAAAATTAAAACCGCTCATTACATAGTTATATACTTCAAATAAAAATCTGCATTAATGTGTCAGGACATAAGTGCCAACGGGGGGTCAAAAATGCCCCTTAAAATTGTTTCCTCACATGCTTAATGCGTGTGTGGTTCACTGTGTTGGTAAATGTTATTACAGTAAGTACAGTCATGGCATTGTGCCATTTTAAAAATACATTTATATATATACCCTTCACACTGGTGCCAGGGTTTCAAAGGTTTTCTGGAATAATCCAAACAGCTTCTGCTGCGATTTCATTTCAGCAGCTTAAAAATGGAAAACCGTGCCAGTTGGCCATTAGCCGTCCCCAGGAGATGTTCTGCAAGTGTAATTAGCTTCCATTACAACCGAAATTTTACCTCGTAAAAAATAGTTCATTTTATCCCATGGCTCAATGGGGTTTTCATTCATTTTCCAAATGAAGCAACAGCTTTGACCTTGGATTGACCTTGAGATGACATTGATCAAGTGCTTACTGAGTGGAAAGAGCCTTGATGTGCCACTTTTGGACTCATTTCGCTCTCGTTTGGTACTAAGTGAATGAACGGATATAACTTTCATTACAGCTGATAAATAAACAGTAAACAGATAAAATATTTGCGTGGATATTTGCAGTGTGAACTCATTAGAACGATCCGTATAAATCCAATGCAGCACTGCGTGACCTTTAACCTTTAAGCTTAACTTTAAAGCTGAGGTATCATTTCCTCTCAGCATCCCTTCTTGAAAAAAAATGTATTTAAAAAAAAATAAAAAATAGCTAGTTAATTAATATTACATTTATGAATGGATTACTAAACGGTTTCTCATTTGTTGACCAGTTCACATTGACACGAGGAATAACTGACATAGCATGCCTTTCCACTGTTCCACTGACTCTGCCGAACTCTCTCCTTCTCTCACCCTCTCTCTCTCCCTCCCTCTCTGTTAATCTCCCTCTCTTTCCCCCTCTCAGTTTCTCTCTCTCTCTCTCTCTCTCTTTCTTTATTTCTTGCCCTCTCCCCTTGTTTCTCTCTTTTCCTCTGTTTCTCTCTTTCCCTCTATCTGTTTCGCTGTCTTTATTTCTTGCCCTCTCCAGCCCCCTCCCTCCCTTTCTCACATACCACTTGGCACACTGTTCCCACTTGAAATCAGTCCATTCCCAAACATATGAAGCAGCCCTTTTCCAGTCTTGAATATTTTTTCTGCCAACCTCAAAAAGTCAATGCTTGAAGTATTGTTGCAGTCCTTAAAAAAAAAAAAAAAACTACAATAACCATGAGGCGGTAAAACGTACCAGCACGACCATGGCGGAAACCGTCAGGAGATTCACAGCATGTGTGAAAGTGGGCGGAGACTCACACAATGTGGGCGGAGGTTCACACAATGTGGGCGGAGACTCACACCATGTGGGCGGAGACTTGTGAGGTCGTCGTGGCGGCCAGGCTGCCCAAGCCCAAAGTCCTCGAGTCGAAGAGGTTCTGCTGTCCGGCGCCACTGAGCATGTGCAGACCATCCACGGGGGAGAGCATCTGCCTGTCCGTCATGGTGCCGCTGGGGGAGGAGCCCAGGAAAGCGCCCTGCGAGGAGACGATCTTCTCAGGGCTGGCGGCCAGCCGGGGCGACGTGGAGAAGTTGTATCCGTACAGGCCGTAGGGGTTGTGCAGCCGGAAGCCGTTGTACGTTCCCTGGTGGCCCTGGTTGACCGCGAAGGCGTTCCCGGGGGAGCCGGGCAGGACGTACTGCAGCTGTGGGGCCGGCATGCCGGGGATCTGGAGCTGGAGGCCGGCCTGGGGGCAGCCGAAGGCCTCGCCGCCGTCGCCCCCGCCGCCGCCGCCGCCCCCCGTCGCCGTGGCGACGCTCCCGCCGTAGGAGACGGCAGTCCGCGGGGCGGGGAAGCCGCTGCCGTCGCCGGGGCCGGCCAGGCGGCTGTAGGTCTCGGCCAGGGCGCTGCCGTAGCGGTTGAGGGCCAGGCCGGGCCGGCCGCAGGCCGAGTAGTCGGCGGGGCCCAGGCCGCAGAGCTGGCCCCCGGCGGGGCCCAGGTGGAAGGCCGGGGAGGCGCAGGGCGAGGAGGAGAGCAGGGAGTGCGCCGCCGCCGACGTCATGCCGCCCGGACCCGACTGCAGGAGGCCGTGAGACCCCGGGGAGCCTGGGCGGGAGGAGACCACTTTAACCCCCAAACGTTCAGATTGCACACAGGTATGCAACACACAGGTAAACAGATACACAGCATCCTATACACAATTACACAAATACACAACACCCTACACACAGGTACACAAATACACAACACACAGGTGCACACTTACAGCTAGCTCAACTGTACTCTATACACAGAATCTGCATCTTTAACACCTCGAATGTTCTCAGAATGCAGACAGGCACACATATACACACGCCCATCCAAACAGGTCAACATTCTACACACAGGTGCACACAGCTACACAGTACACAAATATGCACCTTTAACCCCTCAGCTCTACAATGCACAAGTGCACAAATAGTGTTCTCTACAAACAAGCACAAAATATGCGTTGTTAATCTCCCCCCGCTCCCCGCCACCCCCAAACTGTCTCAGTCAACTCTATTACACAGCCAAACAAATATGCACACCTGTCAAAATCATTCTAGTTAATGCTCAACACACAAGTTCACAAATACGCATCCTTAAACACTTAGAAAACCATCTCAAATAACACTGGGAGCTGTGCTGCGTTCACAAACACACAGTCTTCAGGTCCCTGACCCATCCCAGCTAACCACTACACACCGGCACACATATGAATATAAAATAAAAAATAAAAATTTCTTGAACTATTCATAGCCTGTTTATTATGTACACTATGGTAGGTACAATTCCATAGCATGTCAGCAACAGCCCAGCTCTTTGAAGAAGTAAGCCAATGTGCATTACGACATTACCGAGTGCTCAACACGTGCATTTTCCAGAAACAAGGCAAGAATGACAGGCCAGGAAGAGGCCATTCGGCGTGAATTATCCTTTAGAAGGAAAGCTGACACCGTAGCGCGCTACGCAGTTACGTAAGTCGCAGTCCGAGACGTCTTCTGAGTCAGGGTGGAAGTGACGCACTGTGAACCCCTGGTTACACCCAGCAACAGGGAATCTGTTCAAACGAACATTCCGGAATCCGTTAAAACTGTTCACTGATTTTAATAACGGATCGCTTTTTTAAAAAATGATCGCCCCATCAAAAATATGATGAAAATATTAGAAGAAGTATTATGAAGAAATATTAGGCATTTCTGCACATTTCTCTTTCTGTGCTGGACAAACAAGCCTCATCACCACGTATTCTTCACACTGAATGAATGAAAATAAAATTTCTAAATATCTGTTGGCATGCAAATTTCCACGAGCCAGGTTAACTCAGCCACAACGTGCATGTCTTGAGTGTGCACGCACACTGACGTTAAAATAGCCATTTTGTTTGCGGGGGACGGACATACCTTGCTTTGCCATTCCAGGGATGTCTTCAAATGTCAGAGTTCTTAGAGACGGTCTCCAAAATGCGTAGGACTCCACCAGAGCTTCCAGCCCCATCCTAAAGGAAAAGAAAAAACCCGTTGGAATATTTTTTGGTGCTGAGTCTAACGAGAAAAAAGTGTAAATGTATAGTATTTGTGAAGGTCATTGCAGCCGTTAAGGTGGGGGGGGGGGGGCCTTTGGCCATTTCATGATGTCATACCAAAGACATGAACAATGAACAATGTTACATAAGCTCAGTTATATTATTTTTTCTTGTACTACACTATAAGGTGTCAGAGGGGGTTTGCGTGTGTGTGTGGGGGGATGTTAGTAATTCAGTTATTTATGAAAAGACTTGTTTTGGGGACCAGGAATATGAAATGAACTGGCATCCCATTGGTTAGGACTAAGAGGGCATTCCCAAGCTTCTCGGTTTGGGTAGATGTCCAGCGACCAAATGACCAGCACCCACACCCGGCCAAAATCAAGATCAAATGTGACAGCTGCACCCAGACTGGCAGCAAGGGTCTGGGGAAATGAAAAACATTAAATTTTGGGGACTGCCAACGTTCTGCTCTGATATAATTGCTTTCACACTGGTTTTACTGAGGGATCACAGCCATTTTGCAGGAAGCCATAGTAAAATATTTATTAGGTGGACTTGAGCTGGGGGAAAAAAACAAAAAAAACTTCTTTTTCAGCAGTAATAGAAGTTTTTTTTTTTTTTTTAAACTTCCAGTTACCATGGAGATAAAAGTTGCCTCCTGGAGGGGTGCAGCTGAGGTGATAATTTATACAAGATGCCTTGAATGTTTTCCTTTTCCATTTTTATCACCGGCCTGGTTTGTGCTATCAAGTGGCGCAGTTTATTTAGCAAACTGCTTAACTTTTCCTGTAATATTTAAAGGGGGATTTTTTTTTGTACCTTCCTGGGTTAAATTTTTTATAGGGGTCAAACGTGATGGGGACTTTCTGCGGGTATGAAACCCTATTCTACACCACATAAATTCTTCCAAAAACCCCACCCCCTAGGGAGGATTATGCAAAAGCCAGCCCTTAATGATTTCAGTCAAATTACCTCGGGGAGCATCAGTTTTAGGACAGTAATGATTTTATAACGATGCTGGTTTCATTTATCTTTTTCATATTTATTTTATCTTTGCTTGCTGGAATATGTTTGTGTACATGAGCGGCAAGATGACCTCGTACAGGCCTCTCCCGGAACTATTCCCTTCATCCCTAAAAATGACAGTAAGCCTTTTCATATTACAAACACATTAATAGAGCAAATTTCCAGCTGAGATTTCAGTGCAGAACTAATATTGTATTTTGTGAAGTATTAATGTGCTTAGGAATAATAGCACTCCACCCCAGTAGTTTTGTTAAATATGTTGTTTACATCTTTGAGTAAAAAAAATAGCCACTATGTCGGGTGGCAACCATAATAAAATAAGGAAGAATAAAAAAATGACTGGTATAAATCAGTGTGCAGTCTCTTTTGGTCAATTATTATTCAGAAATAAATGTGAAATAAATCGGTTATTCTACTTAAAAATATGTAACATCCTTCAGTTTGGAAATACTCCATCTGGTTTTCTGTTTCTGGACTAAAGAATGAGACGTTGAAAACAGCCAGTTTGTCAGCGGTAGAAAACCTCATGTGTGAATACACTTCTTTCCAATATTCTGTCTGAATTATAAACCGTGTGTGCATTAATTGTACTTACAATGAGCCAGACGTGAAAACAGCAGATTTGTAATGTGATAACGGTCATGGCTAATGAAACATCCTGTCCATAGACACATAAACATTTCAGCAAAACGATCAGACTTACTGAAATAGTAAAACATATTTTGCACATCATGAAGTATGGTGCTCCTGTACTAGGCTAATAAAGATGAAGACATTTTTTAAATTATTTTACCACACTTTAAAATTAAAAGGGTTGTCCTTAAGCTTACCTATTTCGTCCAGAGTCCCGAAATCCTTTCGCAAATGGATTTCTGTCTATTTTCAACCTTGTGATCTGCAAGGGGGAAAAAATTCTTAATATGGAATAATAATATGGAATCTTGGAATATGGGATTTTGGAATGTGGAATTTTGGTATATGCAATTTTGTCTCCCTCATCTACATCATGACTGTTCAAGTACAATAGCATATAAATAATAATTTAATGTGATGCATACAAATAATCTAAAATGACTCAAAAACTAAAGTAATTAAACATGAATAAATGAACTACTTCACATATTGCATTTCATATGAATTGCAAAGTAACACATTCCATAATTCAGGACTATTTAACCCGAAAAACAATGTAAAATGTAAAAGTTTTTTTTCAATAGAAACATTTTTTAAAAACTTGGAACAAAGCATACAGACTCTGGCAAAGGGAAATTTTGCCATTAATTCATAAACAAGAATTTTGTTTTATGTAAAAGATGAAATGGTGCAAGGTTATATTTCTCTGGTTTATACACAGTTTGTAACTGTGCTCATTTCAACTTTAACCAAAACATTACCAGAAAATAAAGGCATTTTTTTTGGGAGATTAGTTATCCTAAACTTTAAATGTTCCTTCCGTTCCTTATCCGACTGGATAAATAAAGTTGCAGGGAAAACATGAAGGGGAGAGACGCCCGATGTTTAGTGCCATTATCCACAGTTAATTCCAAAGAAAACTGAGGTTGCACCATAAAACCCAAAAGCTCAGATGGCTTGAGGACGCCAAATGCCTTGAACCATTCGAGCAGGGCAATTTAATCTGTTCAAATCGTTCCGGGGTATTGAACTTCCGGGGTATTGAACTATTGAACTATTGAAGTTAAACTCATTTTAACTCTTCTTATTTGGGTTCGGACGATGATCTTTAAAGTAGCGACGACTCAATTCAGCACGAGAGGCAGTTGAACAGCGTGAATCTTTTCCGTGATGATTTACGTTTTTTGCGCTGTAGGATAAACAAATGTACGCCAACGACGTGTTGCGTGGACGTCTCCAAGGCGCAGCACCACATGCTTTGCGCAGCAACGAAAAAAACTTGCGATAATAGCCTTGCGATAGGAAAAATTTGAGATTTCGCTAAAGATCAACACTTGTCTCGTTCCACCTGCATGAGGTCAAAATTATGGAGACAGTCGACGCACCCCAAGTCTGGTCCGATAACAGCCATCTGTACACGGGCGATTCGCTGCATTTACATCATATTTGACTCAAGTGTCTGAAAGGTAGCCAGCCTAACCTTTGGCAATCTGGAAAATATTGTGTAGGAGTCGTCGAAGTCGGAAGACAACACCGTTTGCGCCGAACCTATGCAGCAGTGCACCCAAACGCGCCCAAGGAAATCCATACAGGGCCTACTGCTAATCAGCATCTGAATTGTCGTTCTCAATTCTGTTTATACGCTGTCTTAATTCAGCAAATAACACACGCAACCAGTTCCTCCTCGAAGCTTGTTGTAATATTACACAAGAACCCAAACGTCTCCCTTTTTGTAAAAAAAAAAGAGAAAAAAGACTTGTCACCATATAAAACGCTGTAAACTTGAGGCCTACGGTGTTCCCACACAGTCGTTTGCGGTCCGGTTGTTTTGCTGGGGGAGTCCTGTTAAGCGCGTGAACGTGCATTTACTAGCGGTTATTAGAAAGTTACCTGTTGATTCTGGTATGCTGTTACTGTAGTAAAAACTGTTTCCGGAAAGGAGAACGCCTTCACTCCGTCTCCGACCGGGACAGCTTTCGCCGGAGAGAGATCCTCTCCACACTCCTTGCGGATAATATGCACCCTCGGCTGATACTTGTGCATTGAATGCAGGATTATCTGTAACGAGAATTGCAAAGTGTTTTTAATAGGGCTTGCACAAACGGCGATTGTTGTTGTTACCTCAATAAACCACATATGGTGTACCTTTTACAGTCCAAATACCAGTACAAACCAGTCTGACTGAGTGTGTTTTATGTTTTCTATTTCGAAAGCTATTTTACGTGCTTTTAAAAATATATAGTTCTGCAAACGGATTTTTTTCAGATGACAATTGTTTTCTTTTCCACATATGTCTCTGGCTTCCCTTTCACTCTGGGTCAGGGGATAACAGTTTTTTGTCCCCTAATTTTCTCAGTATCCTGCTTTTCACAAAATTTAAGCTGTTCAGGGCTTTGTGGGTAATGCAAAAAGTGAAAAAACCGTATAACCAGCTGTCAAAAAATAAACATCACAGTTATTATTACTTACTACGAAACGGAATTTGGTGCAATCAATAATGATGCCAAATATACTCAAATAAAATATACACCTCATACTGACATATTTTGACAGAAGCTGTTATGCAGACTGATTTCTAGAAACACTTTGCCTTTAAGTATGACAAATATATTCAGTATAATTCTGTTTTATGAAATTATATTAATAATAACGTGGTATTCATGGTACACGTACATGTCCTTGGTCGTCCAGTTCGTTGTTGGTGAGTTTCAATTTGTCGAAGCTGATGACTTGTCGCATCCACGTCTCTCCGGAGGCCGGGGAGTCCGGATGGATGTAGACTCTCGGAGGCACGGGCGAGTCCGCGTTTCCGGCTACCATCCACTTTGAACTGTGATAAACGTACCTTTGCCGGAAAATAAAGACGGTAAATAACGTAACGTGCGCGTTCCTGCAGAAATTACGCACTTGCGCATAAACTACTTAATTTTGGTTATCCCTACAGGCAGCCTAAATTAGGCTACGTAACAATCTCAGGTCACACACTGAGCGTCAAACATGCCTAAAGATAAAATATGCAATGCAACTAAATTGCAGATAATTGTTTAGCCTATTTTGCTGACCTTTATAACCGCCAAAAAGCATCTACCCGAATAACTAGTAAATTACTAAATCCTAAATACAGGATTATGCAATGGAAAATAAAATCATCGTATTCGAATGTGTGTTCGTTCTTTATTTACCTGTAACGCTTGTTGTCCACAGGGATGATGTCCATTGCGATGTAATACTGCTGATGCGGATCCAAACCAGAGATCTTCACGCGCATAGCTGGAAACATCCGCCTGCCACAGAAAAATAAGCGAAGCCTAGATTTTGAACGTCTATTTTGGTATTTCCCTAAAGACCGTGCCACGATACAGTGCTTTGCTGCGGGACTGATTTGACAAACTTGGAATATAAATACCACGTATTAATATCTAGAGTACAAAAACGACATAACGATTTGGCAAGGTTGCTTGGGCCTGTTATGCGCAAAGCGCGGTACTGATACATTTGTAGCTACACCGCAACCTGAGGAGTTCTGTTTGTTATTATCAAGTCTGTTGTAAACTGAGACCAGATATGAAATCGTGCCTTAATCTCAGTTTAATTTAACGTACGATTTTAGTAAGAAGTACGAAATAGACAAATTGGGTTAAGAATGGCAACTGAAAAAGTAGACCACCATTGCAAAAAATAAATAAAATGGATCAATACCATATATTAAATTTTTAAAATTACATCTATCGACCACATTGTTTCAGTGAAACATTTACTTCGATTTAACAGAGCAATTAATATACAGTATGTACTGTCTACATAGACTGTCTACATCCTACATAATGCTATTCTAGAGAAATGAAAGGAATAGCCATTATAATGAAACAGAACTAAAATGTAGAAGTGCCAAAAAACAATCCACGAAAAACAAATATATATATAATGTGTGATGAGTGAATTTAGTCTTACCTTCCAGCTTTTGTGATGATCATCTCCGTTCCGATCTCGTGGAATCGTTTCCACAAGTCCGAGCCCTGGAGGTCCACGCGCATCTCTTCCGCAGGCCCCGACCCAGTCTGGGCCGCGATGACAGGAGCGGAGCACTGCGAGGAGGGCCGCGGGCTGTCGGACAACACGTCCTCGCAATCTGCTGCAGAGAGCAGGGAGTACAGTGGCTTTATTATTATTATTATTATTATTATTATTATTATTATTATTATTATTAGGCCAGTTATTTAGTAATGGACAAGGATGTCCATATGCGCTCCTCGAAAGCCCTGCATTGTGTACGTTAGGTTACCTCAACAGTGATTATTTTTATTTTTTAAAACGATGAAAGAACATTTTGGCATGTTTAAGCTGTGCATTATAAGATCTACGGGCTACAAATACACTTTTTTGAAGTCTGACTGTTCGCGTCACGTCCGATAGCCCCATACTTTGTAGGATAATTTATCATTGGGCATTTCTGCGAAGCCATGGAGTGGAGGTCGAAGGCCAAATAGACTCAAATAACTCCGTGACAGATTACACGTTGAAAAATAAGCACAGCGGTATTAGTTAGTACCGTCCTCCAGGGTTTCCAGTGAACCCTTTTGTCATTGTGAATCAAGAAAGAGACATATATCGACGTATTTTTTCCATTCACAGGTGTCGAGTGTTTAAATACCTGAAAGTAGAAATAACCCGTATTGTAACAAACTAAATTCTTATGCATTTCAGTCTTACCGTAATGATAGCAACACCAAGTAACTTGTTCAGCGATTTTATTCGTCATGGAATCAGCTGTCAAATTTATTGGTCAAGTAACCAAATGTATCGACTTACAGGCACGATGTAATGTACCATATTTAGATATCATTTCATTTAAACTGTGGGACTATTGCCAGTTGAAGTGAAGGTAATAGTAGCCTACGTAGCTCAAGTGCCGATATAATATCCTGAAATGAAGTTTTTCTACAACATTTAGTTTGGACTGCTGTAATTTATACTGCGTACCAAAACTGACACAAAATGACAAGCGACCTCACACATATAAAATGCAAATGAACTAGGCTTATTGCTATAATTACTGATAATCCTGTATTATTATTATTATTATTATTATTATTATTATTATTATTATTATTATTATTGAGTACTAGCTAGTAGTAGTAGTAGCAGCAGTAGTTGTAGTTGAATAAGATTAATCGTCAATACGTACTTATAGTGATATAAAGGCGTATGAAATAAACTTTAAACATTCCCTAAATCACGCCGAGCTGTAGCCTACTTACGGGACCCATCACTTGCACAGTCTATGTCGCAACTTCGGTCGGCGGTACACGTCCTGTCCGCTTTGTGTCGCGGACTCTCGCTTTGATTCGATAATTCAGTCACTTCCTCGAGGCAGTTTTCGCCATCCTCTTCCAACTTTCTTTTCTTTTCCGCTCCGATGAGCGCTTCCACCGAGAACGCGTGAGCTTTCAAACTCATCGTGCACGGCGATCGCCTTTTCTCTGCCATACCACGATCCAGAAAGCGCAAGGAATCGTCACGTAGAGAGGAAGAAAAAAGTTCACTTAAAAGTGCATCCGCGGAACTTGTTCGGTCTTCAGAACTTTCGAGTAGAGACCTCACTCTGCGCGCTACTGGCGGCTGAAAACTGACATTGGATTGCAGGCGCTATAAATGGCCAAAAAAGAAGAGTCCAACTATTTTAAATTGTTGCCTGGATCTGTCGGCACTTGCAGACGGAGAGGCAGTGGATGGGATTTGTTAAAGTGTCAATAACCAGGAACAGAGAGGGAGGGCAGAGACATGTCAATCACCGCACACTCCAGCCAATGGGAAAGCTCCTCGCGGTGACCGCGCTGCCTTATATGGTAAAGGGGGCTTGGCGAATGAATCATCGCCACAGTGCTGAGCTCCAGTCATTCTAAAACATTGCGATCATTTTCACACCGTGGTTTCAGATGCTTTGCATATTTACCCATTACCCCTCTGATAGTCTACACTACTGGCAAACTGTATGTTGAAATGTATCAACATGTAATTATAAATACATACATCCCACAAAAAAATGAAAATGATTTCAATAATCAGCAACATGGGAAATCAATGAACGCTTTCTATGACCTATTCCACTAAGTACATGAACAAGACTTTCCAGCTGCCTTGTTTTGGAATATAAATTAATGCCATTTAATGAATAATGATCTATTTTCACAATGTGAAATTATCATTAAAATAAAGTGACACGTTAGCAAATGTTTGATTTTGACATTTAATATTAAGATTGGAGATAAACTGCTTATTATTTAATTGAACAAATGATTGAATTTGGATGACATGCAATATATTACGTTTCTAGATACTTTTTTAAAATTTCCTTTGCCATTTAAAATGTGTAAACGAGCCGATGGCCATTTCCAGTAGGCCTATCAAATACATTCTACAGTATGTGCGCCCAGACACGCGGACCCCTAAAAATAAACACCAAGGAAACGAATCTCGAGGAGCCCGTTAGTTTTCGTTCCCTCGGTCGCCATTTCAGACAAAGTAAAACCAAGTAAAACTGGACCATACATTTTTTTGACTAAACCATTTAAATAATTTGCTGCCTAAATGGTTATAACGTGTCTGCATAATTTTTGTACAAATTTTCTGGAAGCATAATGGACGGCTAATGCATATGCTTATGTACATTTTGTGATGTTTCTGCCGGTCATATTATGAAGTCGTAGGTATATGACATTAAGACAATTAACTAATATCGTTTTAATACAGCCATATTTACTATAATGTGAGTTCACAAATGGAAAAGACTGTTTAAATTTATTATTTAAGAAAGGAACTCATCTACCGCCGCTGACAATTGTCAAAATTCCGTGAAACTGAAGTATCGAAATGGTTATTGGAACCAAAATATGGCCCGTGACCAAGTATTTGACGAAAATAAATAAGGATATGCATGCTCTGTCTTTGCTGAACCTAAAGAATTTTGGCGTTAAGGGTAACAAAATATGTTTTTGCAAAGGACATAATTTAAAGATCTTTTAAAAATTGCAAATATTTTCCAGCGAATTTTTATCATTATTGAATAGCATGATAATGACTATTTTCAAAAGTGATTTTGACAATGTTATATCAAACATTTTAATGAGCCTTGCAGACCATCCCGGCACTTTTAGGTGCATTAAAATGCGATATTACCAGCCTTAATTTGTTTACTCCTCAGGAAGTTTCGTTTGTATTTAGCATAATAAAATTGCATGCTGTGTGTTCTAGCCTATTGCTAATGCTTACAAACGTATTACCATCTACGTGCGTGTGATCATTTCAGCTTTAAATACAGGTGATTTGTTTATTGTTCTAAATTTAAGCCAACATAATAACGCATTAGCATCCGAAGTTCAATTTAAAAAAAACCTTTCTTTTCTAATCAATTAGTCAAATCAATCAAATTAATAATGTCGAAATAGCCTACAGTGTATCAACGATATATACTCATACCTAATGCATTTTAAGGAAAATATAATTCATCATGATTTTAATTTCCGTCATTATTTTCCACATTCACGACTATAAGGAATAATTGTCGAACCGATATAGGACTGTGTGACCAAAAAGAAAACCTATCCAAATGCATCACCTTCACCTATCATTTTAGGATTTGAAGAGTAGCCTCCTGATCTGTGTTTCAGCATGAATTAAATTTCATTGTTTTCTCCCTGGCTCTTCAGCAGATTAACCTGAAGTGATTTGTAATTGCAATGTGAAGCACACCTGTTCTTGCTCGGTGACAATAAATTGAACATATAATAACCGGATATAAACGCGTGCTCCCAAAATATCCATTTGCATCAAAATGATTCAAGGCAGACTTGTCTATTTGACATTTATTTTGTGCAGCTGTCTTTTGAATATTTGAAAATGTGAGCACCATTATCAGACTCGATAAATCAGTGAAAAAATTTTGTCATGTCAATATTCGATAAGTCCTCGGAAGTTGTAACCATTGAAATATTTTGTAAATGTATCTCCGTAAAATCCCAAGTTACTCATAGTCTGTCTGAAAGGACTGGGTTAGAGAAAGGCGTACTTGCTCAAGCATCTTGCGCGATAAGGTGGTGTTTCTCATAGTTCGCCTGTTTCTGCAGTTGGGTGAGAGAGTAACGGCTCTCTTTTTGAAAAGGGACACTATGCCATCTGCCGTTGGCAACGGTTCTGGCCTCTCAGGGTTCTTCAGAAGACTGCGTGTTTAGCGGGGACACGTGCCACCTCGCGCCTTGTCTTGCAGTGTGTGTGGAGAAAGAGTGAACCCTTTTGAGTTTTTCCCCTTTTTTGGGAGGGAGAGGGTAACTTCAACTTTTTACAGGCCCACCTGGAACGAGTATGACGGCCTTACAAGTTTTGTGGTATAATATAATTTTATCTTTTACTCTCTCTTGCTACATGTGCGTATTATTATACATTCTTATACATTTTAGATGAAGATTACCAACTATGCATACTTTGTAAACAGTAGGCCTATAATAACAATTCTAAGAAGCGTGATGTTGTACAGTGTTGCGCGGGCCGGAAATTTCATGGCACCACTTAAATTCACACGTAGCCTGCGTTGTTATGCCATATATAATATTTTAGGGGTGAAATTAAGTTGCAGCCCTGTTACCTTGCACACACTACTTCCGGATTTAATATTTCAACAAATCTTTAAGACGTGGGCGAGGTCACAACGGCTTGTGCTATGTTCATTAGCGCCTATGTCGAAAGATTTCCACATGGTTTTACAATCAAGTGCAGTTCACATTTGGCCATTCGTACGAACTGTAAGTTGGGTGTCGTGCATTGTAACGTGCAATATGCGTCACTTATAGAGAATTTAGTAACACTCATATTCGTCAAAATAGATTTCAGTCTATATTTATTTTTTAATTCCCATTTCCAGTCCGAAAACTGATCGAGCATCTGATGTCGTTACCAAAATAATTTCAGATGCCCCTTGAAATTAGACGACGAAATAGCCACAGTAATGCCCATATAATATATTATTGTATAATTATTTCGGCTTATGTTTGAAGGAAATTTATATATTGTCTTGTTCCTACTCAATCAAAAGAAGAGCAACAACATTAATTCATCTGTAAAAATGACATCATATTCGCTCTAATAAACCACCAAAAACATTTGCAATTAATTTTCAGTTCCGGGCAATTCCCAAGCTAGTTCAAAGCATCGATTAAATTAGCCTAAATTGATTTAATTTATGTAAGAATGTGGGCTAAAATGTATTGAAAGTTACCGATAATTGTGCTAGAAAATCTAAGCACACCTTGATCTCATAGGCTATTAGTAATAAAGCCGATATTGAAATCAAGGAAATATAATGAGGTAGGTAATGAGGTACTGGAGGAATGGGAGGGGGGTGGGGGAGCTGTCGAAACGTGTTCGGTAATTAACTGAAAAGCGCCTGACTCCGACCTTCATCGCTGACTTTTGGCGTTGTTCTGCATTAACTTTAGAAACTCATTTTAGCATTAATTATTCCGATTCTGCGTCTGGGTAACATATTGTTAACGGTTATTTTGTAAGTGCTAATGGCAAGATGGAAAGCCTCCAATGTTTTTTTATTTATTGAGGAAGTGGCAGGGAAAGGAACTAGAATGTATAAGGAGTAAACGGCTCTGAAAATAATTCGCTTTGAACGTGCTAAGAAATTTAAACCAGTCAAAAAGCCATGGTTCCCCTCCCTCCTTGCCAGCACCGAGAGAATTTTAATGCTGGTATTCTACAAAAGGTTTGGGGGGGGGGGGGGGGGGGGACCATTACTGACTCGTGGGCAGGACGTTGTCTAATTAACTAAATAATCATCCATTCAAATCGTATTTATTTATGTTCACAGTACAAAACCAAGGTGTGTAGAGGCTACAGCTCGAACATGACAGGTGAGCACGAAACATGAAAATATCTGCGTTTGCGTGCACAAACACAGGCGCGCGCACACAAGAGAGAGCGAGCTAATTATAATACACACATGTTACTTCTCGCCAGTTTAATTTAATGTGGATTTTTACAATAATGAAGTGTAGCCAAGAACCTGCAACCAAATTATTTAGAGGCTAGTACATTTACTTTTCCACCCGGATCTTGGATCAAGGAGTGTATTATTATTATTATTATTATTATTATTATTATTATTATTATTATTATTATTATTATTATTATCATCATCATCATCTAATCTATAGCTACTGTCCGATATGATAGGTTCTATAAATTCAAAATACAGGTAAATATAACGAAAAATGTGAAATTAAGTCCTGTAGGTTTTCACTCCAAAGCACAACAGCTAGAGACCTTATACAGCTGCTAATTAGTAGAGATTAGGGATGAAATGAAAACCTACAGGATACAGGGTAGGTTGCCTCTGATCTATATAATAATACTAATACTAATACTAATACTAATAATAATAATAATATTAATAATAATAATAATAATAATCAATTTGCACTGTGTGGTCCATGACCAGCACAGGAAATTAATCTGCATGAAACCTGTTTATGCTTATAACATTTTTCTTTTGATATGACTTCGTTCATGAATGTAGAATAGTTCTAGAATCCCAAAGAGGAAAGGTTAAGTGTGGATACGCGCGACGTTTCCCATTGAATCTTCCTTTAACACAGCCCATTGCCTTAATCTGTTGTTTTCGAATTTTTCCTAATATAACTGATACGCTGTGAGGAACATGGGACATCAATAAGGATTTTAACTTGAATAGTAATCAGTGTAGCTCGCGGTTCAAATACGAAGTATGTTTTTTTTCATTTGACAGATACCGCAAAAAGGATTTATAATCCGTTCTTCCACTTCCCATCTGCTTCACTCACGTTTACACACTCAGTTGAGATGACACAATAGATTTTGTACTCCTCGTAGTATATTCTGAGATTTATATATTTTAAGACACGCTGCATACTATTACTGCCAATAAAATCTCCTTCAACATGTGCTGCAGACCTGGCTTCACTGTTATTGGAGCTGGGTTGTCTGAAGACAGGAACCCATGGAAGACTGTGTTCATTTTTACAACCACACAATCTTGAGGACACTTAATTTCCTGTTGCACCAATATACGTTGTCAAACTGTTTTTTGTGGTGGGAATGATGTAGATGCATGTTGAGAGGCCTGAATGTTTGGTTAAACAGAAGTTAGACTAATTTAATCGGTTTTAATTTCTGTTTTCTTTACTTTTTTAATCTGCTGATGTTTGACGTCTTGAGGTATAGGCATATTCACTGGCATATTGCAGATAGTTTTAGCTTTTTTTTCCTGTGTGGGATTCATTCGTTTTTCCAGTGTGTGTGTGTGTGTATGCGTGCATGCATGCATGTGTGTGTGTTTGTATTTGTATTTATGTGTATGTAGAGGTGTTTGTATGTGTGTATGTGTTTGTGTGCACGTGCATGTGCGTATATCTATATGTACAGGTGTTTGTATGTATGTGAGTGAGTATGTGTATGCATGTGTGTCTATGCACATTCCTATGTGCACAGCGCATTTGCATGTTTCTGTGCATATATGTGAGTGTTTCTATCATACTTTTTTAATGTCTGCATGCACAGTATTAATTTTTGCAAACATTAAAGTCAATTATGAGCCCTGCAGTCCTAGATAACATATGTGTCTCTGTAAATGTAGTTTGGCTTAAACTGTGCACATCAGATGTAAATATGTCACAACTGCCAGATTTGGGGGGGTTGATGTTCCATTTTGAGATGGATATTAAAGATGATGGAGGGTGATCCTTTTACAGGGATCTGGCAACCCAGCTGCACTTTCCAGTAAGGAATGATGGGTAATCTGACCTTGCATTAAGACTGCCTCCAAAGAAAAAAAAAATGGCCGAAATCATCTTAAGAGGTTTTCAGAGAGGATTATTCATTTGTACTGAACTACGTTTACCAGGGAATAAATGTCACCTTCAGGTGAATGAAACATGTTTTCTTTTCCCAGGTACCGGTATCTGAGTAAGACGAGCCAGCGTTTCAGCACTGGTGGTTACATCCTGACTGAGAAAGGGCTCGTCTTTTCCCACCCGCTCCCGCACTGTTCACAGGTAGTCCCGTCAGTCTCGTGGTTTCTCAATTTAACAGCTGGCCCGCTAGCTAATTACATTCTGCAGCACACGACTGTGGTTTCCCTAGCTAAGGAAAATCTATCCAAAATGGTCTGGCATAGATATAGGTAGTACTAATATTATTATAAAGTTAGCATAATGTGTAGGGGGGTGGTGGTTTGGAAAAGATTTGACAAACAGAAATAACAGTGTCATTATCCTATCAGTCATAGTTTAACCAAATGTGTGTTTAGCATTTTCTGAGTATGAATTCATGTCAAACTCATTAGCTACCTTTTTTGGCAGTTGGTTAACGGCAGTTGGAACAGTTGCGTTTTTAAATCTGGCGTTTCCACGGGGAAATACCACTCCCAGCGCTGTAGGTGTGTGGCTTTCAGATATCTTTACTGGTGCCACACTGGGGAAATCGAGATGAAACCTTAACTGCTTAACCGCTTGCCACTACAGACTGGCCAGGAATTACTGTTGTAGAGTTTAAACAGTTTTAAGTTGCCATAAACAGTGCAGGAAAGCAAATTAGCATGGAGAACAACACACCAGAGCAATGGATACTGTATGAGGGAAGCCTGAGAGAGAATTTTCTGTGGAGTTTTTGTGATTGCACACCTGGAGTGTTGGGGGGGGGGGGGGGGGTGGGGGGTGGGGTGTCGATTGGAGATTGTTGCGACTGTGGACTGGGGGGGGGGGGAGTTTGGGGGACCTAGCCGATCGCCTGTGTCGCCTATCCCTAGAACCAGTGTAATAACACTAGCTACATCCAGTTCTGGTTGCATTTGTGAAGTTCAACCCCTTATTAGACACAACAGTATCACATGATTGTGTGCTTCGTTTCTACCATAAATGCCAGTAATGTAATGTAATGCAGTGCTATTTACAAGCCTCAAAGCAGCTGTATTTGTTCATTTTTCTCTCAAACGTGGGGAACACGTGTTTGTGTTTAACTGACCTCACATCTTCCAGGGAAGGAAAGGTGAAAACAAACGGCTTGCTCAGCACTCATAAAAAATAAATAAATAAAAATTCAATAGATGACTTGCCTGCTGGAATTAACACACCCTGGTGTTGATCACCTGTGAACAGTGAGACACACTAGAGCCTTGGTGCTGTCAATCAGATTCCAGAACCGTGGCCATTTGAAGTCAAACCTCCAGTAGGTGGCGCTCTCTGCTGGGGGGGGTGACAATAGTGTAGCACAGTGGGCTCATCAGCGTGAGGTTTTGAGGTCGAGTCCCAGCCTGAGCGTTCCCACTGCGTTCTTACTGGAGAGATGTTCAGATGTGAAATGTTCTAATGTCCTAATGTTTTTTATTAGCATCTTAAGATGTCTTTGAGCACTTGCACGTAAACAAATTTCACACACTGAAAGCACTGGGCATAGATATTAATTGGTTTGGATTTATGGTGCGCAGAACCATCAGGCGGGAACATGGAGTCCTCTTGGTTAAATTATATTTTCATTTCAAATAATCCCCATGGAAAGCCACTGTTGGCCATAACAAGTCCTCCGTTTATATATTAGCCTTTTGAGGGCCACTGACTTGTTTTTGCTACCCTGTTGAAACTTTTGGCCAACTATTTTTGGTTTTCAAAATTCACTGCCTTGATTTACTGAATGGTCATCCGCTACAATTGTGAACAAAAAAAGCAAGAACTGGAATTACAGATGTTGTACGACTGTCTATTTATCACACGTTTAATCTATTTACATTTAAGGTAAAGGCGACTATATAGTTTAGATTAACTGCGCATGGAGGCTTCAAGCGTAAAATGGTGCTGCTTGAGAACAACTTAACATCTGCTAAACACAGCCAAATAAATGTTCCATGCCAACCCT
Organism: Anguilla pacifica; assembly: GCA_039654925.1. NCBI lineage: Eukaryota > Metazoa > Chordata > Actinopteri > Anguilliformes > Anguillidae > Anguilla > Anguilla pacifica. The sequence goes on along the minus strand of CM077289.1, from coordinate 61,422,771 downwards.
ATACCACACGTGTCTTCTAAAAGAGAGTAACAGCAATTGCTTCAAACTCTGTAAATCGTTTCACAGATGTCGAATTCCCCAACACTTTTTTTCTCTCGTCGTTCACCTGGAATCGTTTCCTTTAAAAAAAAAAAAATCAAAGACAAAAAACCGTTAAAACCGAAGCGGTGTTGGTGAGAATCACGATTGGATGTCCCCACTTCCTCCGAACGCCGCGCTGCAAAGCGAGGCCGATCTCAAACTACTATTTAGAACTTATTTAAAGAATGCGTATTTTATTACCAGCACCAATTACTATTTTAAACATTTTAGAGCGTATAATTGGCTATAATGACACACCACAGACCTCTGCGGCACTCTGCCGTTCTTATTAAGCCCGAGAACTATAAAAACCGACGCGGGTTTACACTGCAGGACACAGGCGACCTCAAACTCCGTGCACACACCCATTTGCCATTCCTTCAGAACAAAAAAAAAAAAAAAAAAAAAAAAAAACAAGCCGGTTCAATTAAAGATTTGCGCACGCATGTACTTTATATAAAATCCACAGTTTCACAGATTTTTATATCGCTACGTATATACGGCATTCCCCTTTCGGCTTTTGAAGGGAAACTCTTTGGCCACAGTGCGTAACAAAATCCGAAACAAAATACAAACGAAGGTTATATAAAAAGACCGAATGGTAAAATAATGATCTCCCCATTAGCGGTGGTGGCACGGGCTGAAGAAGAGATGGAACTGGTGAGGTTTAGGGTATGGGTGGACTCCCCACTGCAAGCTGGAAAGGGCAGATGGGGTGAATTCTGTCATCTTAACATAGAGTCAGGGGTTCCACTGGCATTTGGGGTGATGGTGTGATTTAATGGGGGGGGGGGGGGGTGTTACAACCTCCCCAATATTACAACTCTCCAATATTACAACAAGCCCCCAGACCCCCTTAGAGGTTTGCAGTTCTCGGGGTCAGTGTACTTCTAGGTGCTTTTTACGCTCATTGGAAAGGTTGTTGTTTTGAGTGAAAGGTGTGTATTGTAAGTACAGCATTTGACTCCCTACACAGGTGCACTATAATATATTCATAAATTCTGGGGTTTTAAAACAGATTGGAAAGAGCACAGAGCATAGTTTTTGGCCTCACAAAAAAAAATTGTGTTAATTTCACTTAACATGATTTACCTTACCAAACTGTGTTTGCGAAAACAAAAAAGGTAACACACATTTACCCCTTCACAAGGGCAATTTTTTAAATTGAATCAAGGCCTACCTGTCTTAATTGTTATGATTAGGTCTAGCAACAATATTTGTCATTTTAATGTCACATATACTTTTTTAAAACAAAAGTATTCTTGACAAAAGAACTTTGATCAAGCATGTCTCTCTGTTCTCTCACTTGCTGTCTCTCTTCTCATTCTTTTGAAATGATTTACATTTCAACCATTTCTGACAAATTATCTGTCATCAGAGAGTTCTCTGCGAAAAGCTTAACACTGCAGCATTTCTGTAACCAACCAGAACAAAGAGTATTACACCCTTTTCAGCGCTGACATTTTTTTTCTAAAATAGGCCAAATTTCAAGTAGCCTCCGGACATACGCTTCACTATCCCAGATGTTTCCGACACAGAGAGAACGTGGACCGACCCTGACACATGTCATGGGCTGAATATGGTTCCAATATTGATACTCCAGTTAGTCAATAATGGAATTAAAAGTTTGTCTGATCTGCTTTCAAAATACGGCAATGCTTGAAGCGTGAGCACCTGCAAAAACAGATTGGCGTACCCTAAAATATCAGTGTTCCCTAACAGCCATGGGGGCCAGCCGAAAAAACTCCCCCCCCCAAAAAGGAAGGAGAGATCTAAATGCAGAACCAGGCTCCTTCAATTGCCGCTTTTCCCGTTGCTGAAAATGGCCAGCGCTACAAAAAAAAAAAAAAAAAAAAGTTTAAAAGTTTAAAATTCTGTTTTAGACACTGGAAGCCTTCCAGAATTCACCCTTAAAATTACTGCTCCCAGGGGAACGGACGCAGATTAAAGAAAGAGAAAAAAACGAGGCCTGTCACCAGACGGCCGGCAGCACAACCCAATAACCGCGCAGCGTTATGAAACACTTCAGCGGGTTCAGCGCTCGGCAAGTTCCTCGCTGTTAGCGCTAGCCGAATGCCAAAAAAAAAGACCAAGTTTGAAATGTTGAGGTGATTCAGCAAAATAATTGGGTTTGGGGGGGGAAGCTTCCTAGAAAATGAAGTCATCTGTTTTGTTTTGTTTGTATCGCTTTCGTGATTAACTTTATCAATGTGGACATAACGCCACAAACGTATTATTTTGGCGTTTGTGGAATATGAGCACATTCCTCAGAGCCGGGGGCAGCTAGACTGATTAATGTCCTCCAATACGTTACGATTTTGGTCGTTTTCGGCAAGAGAGTTGGCCGCGTTCAATCTAAGCACAACAGCCCTTGCCTTTTGATGTTGAGTACAGACCTGCAGCAACTTATTACATATTTTTTTTCCCAACCTTCCACAACATTTTAAAAAAAATTGCTTTCATGGAGAACTCATACTCTGAGGAGTGGAAGAAAAGAATCTGAAGTGGGGGGGGGGGGCGGTGGGGGGGGGGATGGTGGGGGGGGGGGGGGGTTGGGAGTACTATTGCAGTACTATTACTCTACTCACATTTGAGGACAGACCTGGCTGTGGTTAGATTGAGCCAGTCCCTCTGTCATCTATGTACTGAATCTGGAAAACAAACAGCACCACAAGTGGTCAGAGCTGAGATGAATGAAACAACACTGCCCATTCATACCAACCCCCCCGCCCCTGCCCCTCGTCCGAAAACTCCCGGCACAGCGCACAGTCGCCCCGGACAGTCTGTTTGTTCTGCGCTCGGTCAGAGGAAACCCGAGTCATCTTCACACATCTGTCGGGTCCGTGGGGACCGGGCCGCGGAAAGTCTGATTAATAAAAGATGAAGTTTTGAGGAAGGAAAGATCGTGCTGTTTTCTCTCTCTTTTTTTTCCCGCTTAAAAAGAATGGCAAAGAAAATATAGCTCTTGACGGAAGTCCAGAAAAGGTGGCTCCTTGCTTGCAGCTGTCCCCCACAAACTGTTCCTGTGCGATCTACGCTTCCTCAATGAGCGTAACTTTTCACCCTTCAAAAAACATAGAGGAAGAACTCGAAAGTGTACGAAGATGGGGGGGCGCTGGACTGTTTTTCCGCGTCTGATATTCGATATCTCACACTGAAGCGGGAGGGCGAGCCCCTCTGGTCCGAGGGCTCTTAACTTAGCCGCCGCCGCCGCCGCTGTTTGTGTTTCTTTGCCGCCCTTGATCCTCGATTCTTCCCTTTCCTGCCGATCAGAATCAACCGCCACAAAAACCGCTGGCATATTTAAGCAATTTAAACACGCGAGAACTGCCGTCCTGTTCAAACGCAGGCCTGATATCTCTCTCTCCCTCTCCCTCCCTCTCTCTCTCTCTCTCTCTCTCTCTCTCTCTCTCTCTCTCTCTCTCTCTCTCTCTCTCTCTCTCTCTCTCTCTCTCTCAACCCTAACCCTAACCCTAACTTCGTCAGCTATTGGATGAATTTTCAAAATGTGCGGACGACACGTTGTCATGACGACACGTTGTCGTGTTGTCGAGGGCGGCAGGAGGGGTGGTGGAGGGGGTTTGGGGGGGGGGGGGGGGGCACCTCCCGTTTCTGTTGGGATGACAGCAGTGTAATTCCTGTTCTGCATTCGCTCGATTCGCAAACAACAGCTGTGGAACTCAGGGGGGGGGGGGGGCTTTTCACAAAGCTGACAAAACTTGTGGAGGAAGTGGGACTTTGGGGGGTGTGGGGGGGAATTAAAGCTTTTTTTGGTTTTACTTAATCTAGTGTAGGCCCAATTAAGAAAAAGTGCCAAAGAAATTGGAAAAATAAAAGAAAAACGTGTTGAGCTAAAATTCATTACCCAAGACAAGGATAAAGGGAATTACGATTTTTTTGTACACATTCCAGAAACTTACACAAGGATGCAAGTAAATCACACGCAAGCCTTTTGTCCAAATGTTACTGTTCGCCGCACAAAGCCAGAAAAGCTTCTCGATAATGAACCCAAACCCCAATGTGCAGATTTTAACGACCTTGGGAACCAAAAAAACAACAAAAAAAAAAAGTGCAAACGTAGGATAATTATTCGTTAAGCGAGACTTATCAAAATTCCTGCGCAGTGACGGAAACGAACTGGAACTGGAAGGCGAACCAGCGGAGAGCCGTTGCCGTGTGAACCGCACGTCAGCGTAACCGCCGCTCTCCGCGACCGGGCGGAACGGCGGCGGCCGCCGAAGTGACACGCCGTTTTTTCGGGGCCCTTTCACGCGCGAGGCCCCGTCGCCCTATCCGCAGAGAGCAGGTGCCACAGTTAATCCGCTCGCCCCCCCCCCCCCCCCCCCCCCCGTGTCTCGCTGCGCCCCGGAGTCATTAATAATCGCTGTCATCCCCGGCCAACACAACATTTCAATTTACATCAGTGGGCGGCCATCTTGAATGGTTTGTTGCGTCACGCCGAATGTTTACGAGGGCGTTCCGCTGGAGCCCAGCTGCACATTTATTCGCCGCCAAAGCGCGTTTGTTACTTATTTAGTTGTTTATCGGCTATTGCGCCGCGAAGGGGGGAGAGGGCTTATGGGATTGGTGGGCGAAGTGTCGAACACGAAAAAGCGTTTACAAAATAAAAGATGTTGCTGATGTTCATTGCGGCTTTCTAAGGAGGCAGTGATTCCAGGGTCACTGTCCTACAGTGGTGGGGAACCACACACAGTAATATCTGAGTGCTAACTCCACTCCTACCGTGTTTAAACAAGTCCTACAATATGAAATATATTGGGGTAGAGTTTCAGTGAGCTTTAAAATAAAAGACAAATCCGTTGCAGACAGCGAGGTCTCCACAAATTGCAGGACCGTATACTTGGGAATCAAACCTGCAACCTCTGCATTTTAACCACAATCGCTCAATCACCACCTGACCCCTCTGTCTCACTGTTCAGGCTTTATACCTGTCTGTTCACACATCAATTACAGAAGTAATAACTATTTTACCACCCTGGTTTAAAAAAATAAAATCTATTTACTCACATAGAAGTCAAGGGATTGAGTTAGAGTTAGGGTTAAAGGTCAAGTACGAGTTGAATAAGGGGGGGAACAGTCTTGATGGATTTGATGTTGGGGTTTAGCTAATGAGAAATGCGCAACTAATGTGCGACACATTGTAAATGTGTAACTAATGTGTAATAATGCGGTTATTACATGGTAGTCATTGGGTAATTGAAGTGTAGTAGGGCTCACTTTACATAAATATGGAACAGATGACCCGGCTGAGAATCTGGAAGTGAAATGTTGTTGTTAGACTTCATTAGAACTGCAAAGAGGACAAAATGGAACTGGTTCCATAAACATAATTTTATGCCGCATCGGAATGACCACAGGAATGCCTCGGCTACCGCCAAGGTATCGAGTATTCGGTGGCGTTCGTTTATGATTAATGGGCCGGACCCTCTCACGCTCCACATGTTTCCATCAACAAAGCGATCGCGAGGGGTTCGGCAAATAAAACCGCGGTGATTAAAACGGGAAATGGCTGGCGTGTTGCACGTCAGGACCGGTTGATCTCAGAAACTAAAAAAGCGCTGATGATGCTCTTTTTCACCCGTCTTCCTTTGCGAGAACATCCCGAGTCTTTTTGCCGTTGTACGCCATTCTTAAATAGGGATCATAACAACTATAATATTGCTCGACATCATTACAATTTCTGAAGCGGTTATGTCATTACAGTTTTGTTTATGGTTTGCGTTTCTGTGACGCGTGTATAATTACCATGCAGCATACAGATAATATCATCTCAGCCCTAGTTATCTCCTGTCCAAGTTTTGTCCACCATCACTTGTCATAGAAAGCCCAGCAATTTCGTTTTTGATTTTGCTTGTAGTAGTGCTGCGCAATTTCATTCATCTGTACAAGATTCATAGTCAGAGCAGTGGGGGAAAATGGATCTTTCCATTTTTGCAATTGCTCCATAAATCAGCAGTCTGAAAATAAATCCTACCCTTATTTCTTTTTAAACCACTGCAGATACTGTGCGCCTGCAGTAATGCACTTTGTGGCTGTTTCTTTTTTTTTTTTAAACTTCTTGTCTGGCTCTGCACTGTAAAATAAAATGTGTGTTTTTTTTTTCTCACAGGAAAGCACTTTGGCGTTCGGGATATAGAGTGAATGTACGGTGGCCCTACAGGATCAAAGTAAAGACTCTGATATACAGCCCCAGAGAGATGACTTCAGACCTTAACTCGGTTCAGGTGGTCCCTGCCGCACGTCCAGGGGACCAAGCTTCACTAAACATACCTGTACTCTCCCGCCGTCACCATGACGACAGGGAGGAAGCGTGCCAAGACTTTGTGTGTGTGTGAGTGCGTGTGTGTATTCATGAGTGAGTATGTGCATGTGCATATTTGTGTATGTATGTGTATGTGTGTGTTTATGCATGAGTATATCAGTATGTGCACGTGCATTTTTGTGTGTGTGTGTGTGTGTGTGTGTGTGTGTGTTTGCATGAGTATGTCAGTGTGTGCACATGCATTTTTGTGTATGTATGTGTGTGCGTGAGTGTGCAATTGTGTGTGTGCAGACACACATGTGAATTTGTGTCTGTGTGTCCAAATGGACACACCCGTGAGTGTACGTGCTGGCGCATGCATGTGTGTGTGTGCGTGTGTGTGTAAGAGAGATGTTCCTAACAGGAACGCTGGATGAAAGCCTAGAGATGAAAAACTCAATGGGAGCTGCAGGAACTCTAAATATCACAGCTTCCTCAAAGTTTCCTCTCTGGGCACAGATGAAACAAACATTTCAGTGTGAGAGAGAGAGAGGGGAGCGGGAGAGAGCGAGGGGAAAGGAGGGAAAGAGTGAGGAAGAGAGGGAGATAGGTGGGGAGAGAGAGAGAGCACTGCTCTGTCTCACCTCTGAATACCTGCTGAATTTCAGTCTGTCAATTCAGTCTCCGCCATGTTGATTTAGTGTTTATCAAGTAAACGTTGCCGATTCAGATCGATCGATGCTTGACGAGTTCAGCAAACTGTGCGTATGAAGACAGATAAAACAGCCGAAATTAAGGACAAATGTTGACTGAATCCAGGTCATAGTCTGCATTGCTAATTAACAGTCCGCATATGTGTCATAGCCACATGTATTTTCAATGCTATTCACTATGGCCAGAAATGTTACTTCTGGGACCTGCTCTATATAGATGGTGTGTCTTAGATAGAGCACAGTTAATCAGCACTGATTTGCTGCCGTTGTCTTTTATTTGGGGGGGGGGGGGGGGGGGGGTCCCCGCTGCTTATTGTCACGGTCCTGGTTCTTTTCCTCTGTAGAATGTCCTAATATCTTGACGTATGTATCTGACAGCTGTCGGAGGTCAGAGTGCATTTCTCCTGAGCTCGGCGAGAGTGACTGCATGGTTCTGATCAAGCGTACGGGCTCTGGTGAGTCATAAGTGCCTGGCCGGAGAGAGGAGAGGAGTAAGGAGAGCAGGGGAAGAGAAGGGGGAAGGAGAGGAGGAGAAGAAAAGAGAGGAGAGAAGATAAGGGGAGAGGGGAAGGAGAGCAGAGGAGAGGAGGGGGAAGGAAAGGAGAGGAGAGAGGAGAAGAAGATTTGAGAGAGGAGAGGAGAGGAGAGGAGAGGGGAGAGAAGAGGAGATCACACACAGCTGAGGTTTGCTCAGCTGGCGACGCTGAGCCCAAGAATCTCTCTCTGTCTCCGAGACCTCGCTGCACTTCTACAGACAGGACTGGCAGAACTGTCCTTTCTCGCTTTTTATATGATACTATATAAAGATATATAAAGATCATTTTATGAAGGACATTTATGAGGCCATCATTTAAAAAGATACTGTTTTGCACATTCACCGCTTGATAGCTTAAACATAAATCGGTCCAGTGCGTTTCATTTTTCAGCACTGATAGCTTCAGCACATATCAGACACGTGCATAGCATTCCACATCGTACTTCTGGGAACATGAAAGAAGATAAAACAAAGTGTGTTTTAAGCATTCGCTAGCATTCAACAGAAGGGTTCAGAGCCAATCCAAAAGAGGCGGTGAAAGAGTAAAATATGTCCTCCGTTTACTGAGAACTCAACAGAGGCTAACAAGCGAAGTCTCAGACTTGTTTGCGTTTTGTTTTGCTTTGTTTGAAACACGAGAGCTTTTTCCTTTTTTTTGTTCACCTGTTTCATTGAAGGGAGCGTCCAAATCCTTCGGTTTCCCACTGCTGTTTCCCGTACAGGAAGGTAGAAGGCACGGGGAGAGGGCCAGGCAAGGCCCTCTGCTCATTTGCAGAAGAAAAATACATCCACACAGAGGACACAGAGGATTTACAGCCAACAGTCTGTGACAATTCAATTTCTGAAGCACGTCCCGAGCAATTTACGGGACGTTTAAAACGCAGCGTGACTTAACCGTGTTCGGAAAGAAGAAGGGAAAAAAAAACCCGAAGCAAACAGGTTCAAGGCGTGGCGGCTTTTTTCGTTTTGAGTAATTACCGCTGGCGCACAGGAACCCTTCAGCGCTGCCAGGTCGCCTCTCGCCGGCTCCCCCGCGCCGTAGGTCCGACCGCGCGCCAGCAGTTGCCGGGGAGACAACGCGCGTTTTAAAAAAAACGCTTCTGAATTTCACAAAAGGCAAAAGTACTGCAGGCATTGTTCCGCCGTCTGCTTCCCCAGGGGCCGGAGTCGAGGCTGATATGTTCCGCAGTCCAAATATTATCGGGGTCGTGCTTTCCATACAGCCCTTCATTTCGCTGTAGGGGTTTTTTCTCTTTCCGGTGAAGTAGGAAAGCGCTGACAGGATGCTAGCGAAAATCCCCCTCGGTATGAAACGCGATGTCTTTGTAGCAGTTCTACAAAGGCGATTCTTTGGCCTTTTTGGTGACTTTGACAGCAGTGAATCTGATTAAATCAGAAAAACATGTCCTGTGTTATTTACATAATATGAATTTTCAATGTGCGCATCAGAATTAGCTTTCCTTATGTAGCAGTGGTCAAGGTAAAAAGAGCACATATGATGCCTCAGCTCATCATTGTATCTAGATCATTACTTACTCATGGAGATACATACAGTTTGTGGCAAATTTTTAAAATATATTTTATTTACTGTTTGACTTCTCTTGGAGAAGTGAACCCTGGAACCAACATGTCTTTATCAAAGCAGAGTCTCCATTCTGAAAAAAAGAAGAAAAAAAAAAACTCCCATGATCCCTTGGGTGATAATGATCAGGTGACTTCGAGCGGGACCAATCGGACCGTTCGTTGGAAAGGGCTCGCGCACTCTGACACACTGAGCTCAGGGGTGAGAGTGGAACTGAGAGCGGAGTTCGGAGCGCAGCTCGCGTAGACGAACCCGCGCATGAATCGGCTGATTCAGCTGGTCTGGCTCAGCTACAGCGCATTACAGGGAGCATTAATGAGCGCGCTGGATTCGCAAGATTAATGGGTTTTGGGGTTCGGGGGCCCCCCGAAAAAGGGCCTCATTACACTGGAGTTTGGCAAGGACAAGCGCCCGCTCCTAATCCACACCTGGCAACCCCACGTCCTGCAGATTAAGTGTTTATTGAGAATTCAACAAGCAGGCCCGGCTGCCCTGACCAAAATCATTCGCAAAATTTGTTTTACCTATAAAAAGGAACTTCCAAATGTTTTTTTTGTTTCACCCCTCCCCCCCCATTCTGGTATGAAAGCAGCAGGAATTCATTATTGAGTTGATTTTTTTTTCTTCAAAAAATCTTAAGTAATTTTTTTACACACGTCTGTAAATTATCAGTAATGTCAATACATAATTTTAATGATAATAACAGTTATAATTTAACAAAAAAAAATTCATCATCTTTTAAAAATATTGTACTGTATCTGCCATTGTTGATATCTTCAACACATATCCGCACATGTATTTTATTCCACTTTATACTTCTGAGGTCATGAAAGAAGATAAATCAGCGCACTATAAAGTATTTTTTAAGCACTCGTGGTACAAGATACAGAAGTATTCAATTACAAGTCAAAAGAGATAGTGAAACTAGAATATCTGTCGGCCTTTCATTGAGAACTCATCAGAACCCATTTCATGAGTAACAAGCACTGAAATCGACAGGCGGCAATGTCTTTCATTTTAATACATTTCAGATACAGGGCATAAAAAAAATACTTTTTTTCTCTCACTAGCTATGCTACATTATTATTACGGTATGGAAGTCTAAGATGGGAACTGAAATTATATTTTCCAAAAGTTTCCGTCATAAACCGTCTGCTCGGAACGACTTTTGGCTTTCAACATCGCGCATTTTTTTTTGTCAATAGAATTCTCAAAGAAAGAGCAATAAAAAAAAGCTAAGAATTTTAATCAGCTCTTAAAAATGCCTCTCTCTCTCTTGTTTTATTCTCCTTCCAAGTGAATTTACACACCGGCGGTGAGAAGAGCAGGAGAAAAATGTGTTTCAGGACTTGACTGACAAGAGGTTCTCTGTTCCCCTTAACCACTGTGTGTGGTCCAAGCACCTGAAGTACAGTCGCCGGTCCGGGTCCACATTGTGTTTATTTGGTTAAAACATTAGAGACGTTGCTTTGAAAAGCGCTGCATTTGGACAGATGGTATTCCCCTGAGGTTGTAGGGGCAAAAACCCGAAATCATTCCCTCCCTCTTAAGACTCTGTGGTGGTTGAAGGGACGGGGTGGGAATGGGAGGGGGGGGTGGTGGTGGTGGTGAAGGAGGGGGGTAGAACTTCAAACGCGTTTTCATATCAGTTGGGTGTCCTTGGATTGTGGGGCTCATGTCAGATGAATCGAATGAAGATACCGAACTCTCTGTCAGGGCCCTTCTCGCCTTTGACTTTGAAGTCCACGCGTTACTTCCGGTGGCTGGGTTCACGGTTTATTCAGTATTACGTTGCATTTCACTCACTAGCCAATAAGGCCTCTTAATATGAAATGCGGCCACAGGATTGTCACGTTAAGGTTTGTGCTTCATACACCGCAGATAGGAAGCGTACTAGAGGGACCGAAGTGGAAAGGTTTTCTGCATACATCTTCCAGACTTCTTGAATGTCATCTTGAGGACTTTTTGGTTTCATTTATAAAGAGAAAAAACATCTCAGCTTCAGGGGGAAAAAAAGATGACATAACCAATAACAGACATTCACTGATGTGGCCGGCCAAGCAGCCACTGATAGCTAATGGAGCACTGACAGGCTGTAATTAATTCAAAATGTCGGAACGAACAAAACGTTCACAACTGCATAAAAATTTTAATGAATAGCCAATTAAGGCCACTTCAAATTCTACCAGTGGAGCTTTACAATGAAGAACATCAAAAATAATGCTTTGATTTTAATATAACAGCCGATTATATTATAAAGAATCCACCCCTCTTTGATTTGGCTTTGTACTGCATTTTAGATTTGTAATCAAACACTTCACATGCTGTTAAAGTGCGCATACTCAGCTTTCATGAAAGGATATTTTTAAAAGACATTTGGGTTTTTATATTTTGGTATGGAAATTACAGTAAAAACTGTGTGTGTGTGTGTGTGTAGGGACCCTAAAGTATAAATTGAAAAATTACCCACATCAAAACTACAATAATGATAGACTACAAATACTTAATGAACCATTAGTAACTGCATTATACGTCATTAAGAAACATAAACACATCCATTGCTGGTGTTTAATCTAAAGCTAATGCATTTATTATTCCAGAAAATTCTACATAAGCCTGCATGACTACCCAATGTCATGTTATGTAAATGACCCTCACAGAATATTTTGCTGCATCGAGCATTTACCAATAGCACATTTATTAATGTTGTGTTAAACATCAACAAATATATTTTTCACGCTTTATTAAGTAGTTACGCACGCGCATTACTGATTTCTTAAGAAAGTAACATTGTACGGTACGCACTTGTGCCAGTGAGAGCGGTCTCCAAGGATACGGGATAAACCCCACCCGAAAGCCTGGAGACTTGGGAACACACCCCATGTTATTTGGGTTACCACACAGTCTTACAGTCAGGTATTAAATAATGGCAATCAGATGTATGGACTCCACTCACCACACCCGTCACCCCCCACCGCCAAACTCGCCCACTCCCGCCCAAAAATATGAAACGATTTATAAGGGAAAGCTTTTTTTTTTTTTTTTTTTTAATTCCAGGGGAGCTCAGCAGGTGATTTTCCCCAAAACTGGAAACGGTGAATAACAATCAGGCCAGCGGTGCCCGGTGCGACACATCTGGAGCAAGTAAAGCGCTGGATTAGCACGTTAGCACTCGGAAAAACGTGGATGCAATCTTCCCCAAATGTGGTCTTCCCAGTCACGCTCTCCGATTCCCAAATTGGCTCTTATACCCACTTCTCATTTGTTGGGGGGTGGGGGGGGGGGGGTGGGGGGGAGGCGAGGGTTGAAGAGGGGACGTAGGGGTGCGTAGGTAGTTCTGACGGATCGCAGTCACGTTTTGGGTCCACGCGCGGGACCGCATCGTTAGCGTACGGGCTTTAAGACCCTGAGGGGTGGGGGCGGTGGGAAACTACAAAACGATGGGCGATGCAGGGGGTGTGGGGGGGTTCTGTTTCCGAGTGCCCGCCCCCCCGCCCCCCCATCATATTAACGCCACAACAGTAAACTCCACAGCCGTGGCATCTGGACGGAATTATAACCTATTAAAAATGGGCCACATCTAAAAAACGTGAGATAATAAATCTGCTCGAGAAACGCAGCGGTGCTTCGGCGGGCGACCAATGGGGGGGCGGATGGCGTATGTGACCACGCCCCTTTTTTTCAGGGAGCTTGTTCTGTACCTGGGGTTCTGACAGGGCGATGAGGCCTCTGAGCTGAACCTTAGTCGGACCTGAGCTCTATTTCATTATGCATGCACTCTCAGAAAACAAAAGTTATGAAACGTGCCTAAAAAGGTACAAAAGCTTGTCACTGGGGTGATAAAATTGTACCACTCGCCATTGGTATAATACCTTTTTTGTTTGTAAAAGGTACTTACTAGTACCTAAAGAACATTATTGTACCTTTCAGGGTGCATTTCAGAAATTTGTTCCTTAAAGAAAAAAAATGTATCTCCACTGTACCTTTAGAGTGTGGCTCTGGGGTTCAGTTCCTCCATCTTGTTTTAGGCCCTCAAGCTGAATTTATCTTGCTTGTGCTGAGAAACACACACACACACACATAAACACACACATACAAACCCGCACACACATAAACACACGCACAAACACCCACATCCATGCATGTGTAAAACACACAAACACTCACAAACACTAAACATGCCACCATATGTGAAGGAATGATGCTATATGGTATATATGGGAGAGCCGTGTCTAATTTGTCGTAGCCCACATGCAGTCCATATTAATCTGATCATTAGCTGCATCACAGGCTTTCTGGGCAGAAACCATCTGCCGTAAGAGCGATAAAAACAGAGTCTGAATTCAAAAGGCTGTAATTGGTCCCGGGTGAAAGACAGTTGATCTGGCTCTCCAGTGGCGATGTTCCCTAGCCACAGGTAGCCAATCACATAACCCACCTGGCCACAGTGTCAGGCACTGTTTAACTAGGCGAACCTGGAGCTGATTGCAGCTGTCAGTGAACTCAGCGTTCGTTCCCAGAATGCATTATTAAAATAAATGCTATTTTCTAGAAAGTTTTCTATGAATTTCCCAGCATGCATTTCCGAGGAAGCATGAGTTTGGAAGATTTAGTGAGCATTTAAAGGGAAGAATGGCAAACATCACCAATAATCATATGTATCAGACACCATTCCTTTGTGTTGGGGTCATGATATTAATGACTAGCTTTTGCATTGAATTGTGCTTGTCCTTTTTTTTTATTTGTCTCGCATGCTGTTTTCTCACATATATGCTAGTGTTGCCTTCAGCCTTAACTCAAGCTGATGCCTGCGTAGCACAAACGCTGTGCCGCCTGTCATTGTTTTAAACCTTCTGGTCCACGGGCGACCAAAGGGCCTTCGTCACGGGTCAGCGGGAAAACAGCAGACCACCGGCTGCAGCCCATGTAGGAGTCAGCGCCCAGGTCAGCGGTGTCACTCACATACAGAGCTGAGCAGACGACTGCTGCCTGCTCATTACTGCCATCGCCATTAGTGGGCACCAGGCACTCCTGCTGCTTGCTGGTTCTCATTTCCTGGTTCCACTTCCATTATTTGTCCACGATTCTTGCCATTGTGACATCAGCACTGTCGCATTTGCATTAGAATCTCTTGCCTCTATTATCCAATTAGAGTGGTTAGTTAGAATGTATAGATTGCAAGTGCAACAGTTATGATGTCACAATGGCAAGAATTGTGGACAACGAGATGAACAAGTTGGATCCCCTTTTAATCACATTCTTCTACCCCCACATTCTTATCATGCTCTAATGAGAATTTAATCATTTAATCATTCTAAGTGGTGATTACATTCTTATTCGTTCTAAATAGCACCCTAATCTTGTATGGGATTAGGGGATCAGATCCACATGGAGCTAGGAGTGATGGTGATGTGAAGAAAAAAAAGATTTGGACAACTGCCAAATGTTAACCTCTTTCACATGCTTTTACAATACCACTTATAACATGTCACAATTCACAATACGGAGTGAAAAAAAGGAAAGAAGGATGCTTTCTCATGCCTTACAAATCAGTAAAATAACCAAACACATTGTCAGCTGATGGAGTTAACCTGATATTTTGGGCCCTGAAAACTTACCCACGCATACGAACTTTAATTCCACTTATAGGAAGCATAGAGTATAAAACTGCATATAGATAATAAACCAGCTGACAGACTCCCGAAGACTGTTTGCTTTTATTCCCCCCCCCCTCCCCCCCTCCCCCCCTCCCCCCCTCCCCCGCTGTGACCTGAAGAGGATTGTCTTTGCGTGACCTGGAAGTACATCGCTGAAAACGCACCTTGTTAAACACACATCCAGTTTAATGGCCTAATTCTGCCTGGGAAAATGAGGGGAGTCATTAACAGTCTTACACTGCGGTAATGAGAGAGGGGAGGGGCTCCCCCATGTGCGCAGATCCCCACGCAAACCTTTTTTTTTTTAAGTAAGGGGGGTGTGGGGGGGTGTGGGGGGGGAATAACCAAATAAATAAGTAAGGGGGGTGTGGGGGGGTGGGGGGGGGGGAATAACCAAATAAATAAGTTTCACAATCCCATATCCCATCAGAGGAAGAATAAGCATGCTAATGCCATCTAAGGTCCCGTCTGCTTTCAGTTTGGTCACACAGCTTCGGACGCCATTTTGTCAAACGCGTTTTCACTCCGGATGGCGACTTTTTCGTACGCCCGTGAAAAGCTTCCGGGGGCTCACAGGTGATTGATTACCGTTTCCCATGATGCCGAGCTTTAGCAGTTTTACCGCCATCATGCCCCCCCCCCCCCCGGTGGGTTTATTCAGCGCGTCGTGTGTGTGTGCGCGAGGCTGGTGCCATCGCCTGATCAGACACACGTGTGACCGCGTTCACGCCTGTGTTGCCCATCTTGGTCGATGCCGCGTTTTTTTTTGTTTTTTTTTGCCACGTAGTGGATACAATATCGCGGAAAATTTCACAGCCCCCGCCACCTTTTCCCTTCCTCACCCCTGTGTGGAAATGATGTACGGGTATGGGGTAGGGGGAGGGGGGGGGGGGTTGGGGGAGGATGGGGTTCATGCTTGGCAGTAAAGTTTCGGCAGGGGAAACCGCCCAGCAGCACAGACCAGGTGAAAATGTTATGAGAAGCCTCCCAGCCTGGGGTGCAGGATGGTTCCAAATCATTTCCGTGTTCCTGGCCTCGCTGTTCTCCCCCCCCCCCCCTCCCCCCATGCCTCCCCCCCGCCCAACATAAAACAAAACCAAAAAAAACAAAAAATTCAGTCCCTAGCTTCACTTCCTCTAGGTGCCATCCAGGAACCCAAAAAATTCTCTGTCTGAGTCTACACCCCCCCCCCCCTCACCAACCCCACCCCAGACACAAACACACACATACACACAAATGCACACACACACAGAGACACACCTATACACACACACACACACACACACACAAAGACAGGACCTCTCCCTCAAAAGCTATGAACTCCAGCTAGCTTCTCACATCCAAATTAAATGGCACCTTAAGAAATTAAGAACAGACTGCTTTTTTTTCCCCTTTGCTCGTATTAAGCAGCATTAATTACACCGCAGGCCATAAGAGCAAAGTAAGCGTGTTGTGCTGAAGGAGGAAAAAAAGAAAGAAACAAGCTGAAGGCACAGCTAGTACCGCGTTTACTAACAACTCATCAGCAAGCGGGTTGTAATTCATAACAAAGTATTCAGCCTTGGGAGCAGCACATAAATATGTGTCTTTAACTCGCCTAAGAAAATACACATGTTGTTCCACTCTGTTTCCTCTCAATAAAACTTAGCAGTTAGCACTTCATTTTCAAGCAGTTCTGACAAAATTATGCAGGTTAGTTTAAGAGAAAAAAAAACAGAAAGCCCGTCTTCTCAGCTGAGAATTTCGGGGAGGGGCGGGGGTGGAGGGGGGTTGAAGGGGGTGAGGGTGGATTTTTAGAAAGTTAAATAAATTTTCCCCAAATGAAAAGGGAGGCCAAACAGAGAGGTAGTTAAAAACGAGTATGCCTGGCACGTTGTTTGGGAATATTTTTACTGCCATTCATTAATACTGCTTTTAAAATCTCCTCCAATTAAGGCAGGAATAGCATGCGGTATATTAACCCCTTAAAGCGTAAGATCACAAATATGTGATTAGAATGTTCTTAACTGAACATTCTAATGCTGATGTAACAATCACTATGGGTAACTGAAACCAATGGAGTTCTAGAACACTGAATTAGAATTTTGAAAACAAAAACATTCCAAAAAAAACCCTCCTCTTCAAATGGTTTAAAGGCCATAGCACTTTTTTTTTTACCCCTCACACTCACAGGTAACCAAACATCGAAACCACAGCAAAGTATCAGAATCCCAGCTCAGGACAAGGGTGAATGAGAACACCCTCAAAAAATAAAAATAGCAAATAATAAAGAAATACTATATACTATAATGTAACATAAGCCAATTTGCTTGACATTAAAGGAAACTAAACTTTCAACAAAGCTTTCATTATACAATCAGTTATCTGTTGTTTTTGTATTAAATGAATGTGCATATGTGCTATCACACATTAATTCCACTTTGGAACTCATTACAATACTCAAAAATAATATTTCAGAAGGTACAATGAGGCTTTCTTCAGCTCTGCAGACATGCCTCGCTCACCGTACATCAATAAAATCTGTCAGTCAGACTGACATTGGCTCTCCTCCCCTGAATATATGATCATTATTTCATCGCCTTTTCACACGCAACATCGTAATTACCACACACAGAAAATATTTGTGTCCCTGTAAAAACGTCACTCCATCCAGTTTCATTCATCCAATCAGGCATTTATCAAAACCAGCACAATAATCTTTAATATCCATGAACTCATGGACAACAGCGATGGATTTACAGCTAATTTTTTTCCCCATCAAACCTATACCGTAAATCCCATCTAGCCAATGACTCGAGAGCAGCATGTGTCACCCCCCGACTCATTATTTCACAATGGCACATGGACTTTTTTTTTGCGAGATTCCAAGAAAAAAAAAAAACACAAAATAAGATCCCCTTCCCTCTGAGTAGAACCATGTGCTTGTTTGCTGTGCCTTTTGGTGCTTTTTTTATGGGAAACTTGACAATAAAAAACAAACATTAAAGATGGAAGAATAATAATTGTCCCTCTGTAGTGCCCCCCTTAAACCCCCCCCCCCCCCCCCCCCCCGACATACATTTGATGTGGCTTCCAGAATGTTCCCACATCCCATTCTAGTGTGGGACTTGGACCTCTGACAGGCTGTGGAGACTTACGTGGCACATCAGCGGGACAAGTAAGGCCCAGCTTCTAATGGCCATGATCATTCTTCTAGCACCTTCTGGAGCAGTTATATATATATATTTACACATATGCCGATCCATTGCCGTCATTCTTGATTTGTCATTTCTCTTTGATAGATGCAAGATCACAAACCTGCGATTAGAATGCTGTTGAGTGAACATTCTAATGCTGATGTAACAATCGCTATTGGTAGATGAAACCAGTGGAATTCTAGAACACTAACTTTTGCTCTTCAAAAGGGTTGGTAATATCAGGTTGCCAAGCCACACAATATAAATCGCAGAAAGCTGAAGAACAGGAACATTCGGAAGGTGACAGTAGGTGTAGGGTTGGTGACACCACAATGAAATGCGACTGAATTTTTTTTAAAAAACATCACCATTGTCATAAATGGCAGGCAGATGCAGGCCCTGTGAAAAAGCTCAGGTCCCACACAAGAACCAGAATTCTATTTGAAATATACGTCCCCTCGTTTAATTTAAAACAACGATTTGTTTAAATGTGAATGGTTTACATCTACTGTTGATTAATGACAGAGCCGTGTCCTAACAAATCCGGTCATGTGGGCTCCTTGTAAAGATGGATGTTTGCTATTATGCATGTTTGCTATTGTTCATGGCCTTAATCCCATGTTGTTCCAAAGTGCCACATCATCATCGAGGGTGATTATAATGGCACTTTAACACTAAATCTTATACCATGGAGCGAGCCACTCATGGCCTCCATGTTAACTCAGTGGAAGTTGTTGGGTGGATCTATTTCTGCAGATGAAGAAGTAGCAGTAATGTAAAAAAAAAAATGAAGATTTTTTTTTTCCCCGTGGGATATCAGTTGCCAACCCGGGACCCATGCACTGGAAGGGGGAGACGTGAACGTGCATCTCCGCCGACAGAGTTTCTCTGTGTCTCCTGAACCAAAGGGAACGCTGGTTCGTTGCCGGGTTCCGGAGCCCGTCTGGAAACCGACTGTTCTTGGTCCCCGAAGACAGATGAAGGGCGGGATGGTGCCCCGCTCACTATAAATGAATACTACACGAAACATGTTGAACACATTTTTTTTTTCAGGGAGGGAGAAAATGCTTTTTAAGTCTATGTTTTCTAAATTGCCATACCTTGAGAGTGATTAAATTACCCGTCAAAATCAATATTGAAACCATGGCCGCTCAAACCTATAGGCGAGTCTCATCGCATGAGAGCTTCAGAGCATTTTTGGGATAGCGTGATTTCTTTGGCTTCTGATCTTTACTACAAAAATACATAAATGTTTCACAAATTTTATTCCTCACGTTCAAATTTGGCTGCATTTAATTTTTTTTACTTCCACCTTGTGAGCTTTATGTATTTATGCCCCGCTCTACTGCTTCAGTATTATTTTCCGTCTTATTTTTTTAAAGAAATTCGTTCAACAAAAGTAGATTAGTCAGGGCTTCCAAAAAAATGGTGCAAATCACAATCCGTTTTCGCACAACGGCGTGGCGTTTAACACGTCCGGGATTGGCCTCGCGCTCGGCGCGGCTCACCGGGGTGTTTTATTTACGAGCTGACCCGCGAGAACCAGGCCCGGCCTTCGAAGTGTCACACACACCTCACACACGTCTATTTATTAGGTCCCATTTCTCCAGCCTTTTGATGCAGGCCGGGCGACCCGATAATAAGCACACCGTTTACATCCTGCTTTAATTGCATTTTTCTTAGCTGGCGTGGGGCAAAAAACTAATAATAATAATTTAAAAAACAGAATTAATGAGCCCTTACAATACTCCTGAATTTCTGAAGTTATTAAATATTAATTTCCAGCAGATTTATTTCACTCGGTATGTGACACATCTGGCCCGGGGTCTTCAGGAAACAACTGGTTCACTTCATTCTTGTCATCGCCCTCCAACACGTTTCTTTCACGTTTCAATTTGGAAAACAGGCTCGGCTCTCCCCATAAGCTACGCATTAGCATGCTGGAAGTGGGAACCCAGCGGTTCCTCCTAGGCTGCCGCAATTAGACCGCTTGAATTTCAGACTTCAGGCACTAAGCCTCCGCTGGGCTGATTTATTTTTTCGACGAGGCCGCTCGTTGACAGCGGAAAGATTCTAAATCACCTCGCGGCAAAAAAAAAACAAAAAAAAAAACAGTCGTCTTATCCCCGCCGTTATACAGCTACTTCAGGATGCGCCAGGTTTAAAATTCACGTAGTTTCAGCCTCCCAGTCCAAAAAGAAAAATAATAATAATAATAATAATAATAATAATAATAATCCCCTGTTGTGTGCCCGGGCCTCACACAAGCATTTATTGCACTCTTTATTTGATTTATTTATTTTATTATATTGTTATTGAGAAACATAATAGAAGGGCTTCCTGCTGTAAATATAATATATAAGATGTACAGATGTAAGAAACATGCCAGCAAATGCTTCAGTGAGGCTCATATTTAGAAAGTAAAAATAGTAGTGCGATCACATCATAATCCACAAAGAAAAAAAAAATCATATATAAAACTAATAAATCAAAAAAATATATATTTTATGTCTTATTATTTTTGACTGTGTGACTGTGCATGTGGCTCGTGCTGGGACACAGTACAAATAATGACGTAATATTTACCTCAAATAATACTTTCAATGTTCTGTAACTTGAGCATAAATATTGTATATACTTTATGTAATATCGTTCATAATGCTGGGAGCTGCTCAGCGCTCAGTTCTTTGTGGTTTGTCTTTGACAGACCCCACAAGCATTAGCATAATATTTTTCATCCATCTCGGCAACCAGCACAGCAAAATGTCCAGTATTACATCACCTCTGATGGACGGTATTTCATACTTCTTGGACTCTGCACTAGAGTCAAATTAACACCGAGCATTTTAATGTGAGTAACCTTATAACTTTACCACAGAAAAGATAAAAATAAAGATAGTATTTGTTAGCCAACGTTAAGGACAAGCCTGAAAGCATAACAACTGCATAAACACGTGTTAAAGGTGTTTTTTTTATTGTTGTTGATTTAGTTGTTGCTCTTGCTGTCATTACAAAATGCCCTCTTGCTTTAGGGGAGAAGTCGGATGCTTTTTCCAACACTGCGGATGTGTGTGTGTGTGTGTGTGTGACTGAGAGACCTTGTCTTCAGCAATGCCAGCGTGAAACCACAGACCGGTTCGTCCGCACAGCTGCCGCGTCCTTTATCGCCGCGGTCCGGGGCAGGAAGAGGAAACCGAGAGCAAAATAATCAATCTTCCCAAACATATTGCATATTTATAATGTTTGCGATGGCAAAAGGGCTTTCCCTTAAATCAGAACCGGGTGTCCCCCGACTCTGAAGCGAATTAGCAGGACGCTGCACCCCTTTCCACAGACTGAACCCTGCAGAGCACACCCCAACCCACCCACCCCATTCTCTCTCTCATCTGAGGCCTAGCCCTGAGCAGCGCATCTGTGCAGACCTGCAGATGCTGATGTTTCATTTACCCCAGCTCAGACAACTGTATCTCACCCTGCAGCCTGTGGGGCCAGTCCACATATTGCTGCAGCCCATTGCGTGAAAAATATGAACTGAAAATATATCCATATATAATATACATATTAACATGTTTTCATGCATTGTATGTACAAAAGGTACAATACAAATAAAGTAGTAGTAGTAGTAGTAGTAATAATAATAATAATAATAATAATAATAATAATAATAATAATAATAATAATAATAATAACAACAACAACAACAACAACAGAAGTGCGTAAAAAGAGAATATCTTTACGCAGTTTTTAAGTTTAGTGTTTCATGCATGCTCTGTTTCAGTCCTGCAATTCCAATCACTCGCTTTTGTTTGGCAGACTAGTGCGCAGTACTGAATGAGCAGATCTATTTAATGCACACCATTGCACTGCAGTCACGCAAAAAAAAAAAATGCGCCTGCTGCACTCTTAACATAACAAAATCCCCTTTGAACTAAATTTGGGCACGGTATTTAGTTCTTCCTTGAAACCCACATGACACATAATGGTGAGAAGCACTGCTGTGGATTTTTGTTTTAAAGAGCAACTCAGGGAAAGCGGTTGTTTGGTCACAGAGAGTACAGACAACTTTATGGGAGTCACTAGCTCTGTGTAAATAACCGCTTTACCCCGTGGTTCGGTTTGGAAACACTGCTCAATTTTGTTCTCCCGAAAACCATAAGTTAATTTCTTCCAGTCAAACGTAGCATTTGAAAGGTAATCGAGAGGTTGGCAGCTGGTCATTTAATTTTCAGAGAAGAGAGCAGGGTGCACTTTCCTGCCGAGTGGTTTTACAGTGGGCCTGCGTATCCGAGATATTGAATTACCGGCGATTGCCGTAAATCCCTGTCTAGTTAGCGGATGGCAGAATCTCGGAAGCATCCGCGTGGTCAACCTCAGTCCCCGCCGCCGCCCACGCCGAACGCGCTGGAGCAGCTGTCTGATGCCCAGAGGAAACGAGCCGACAGCAGGATGGATGAGCCTCGTGCCGCACTCTCCGTTCTGGGCGGAGAGGACACTCGCGCGCCCTAGAGTCGCACAGCTCTAGCGCCGCATCGCGAGAGCGAGCGATAGAGAGCGGTTCGGGGCTGCTTCAGGCACTTGCCGACTCTTTTCGGTTCTGATGTGTTTTGGCTCCTCTTCGACAAGGCGAATTAGATTCTGCCAAAGCTGTTACTTCCCCCCCACCCCCACATCATTACCACGGCGACGATAACGATAACAGCGGAACAAGACAGCTGCATAAATAAACCGTCATATTATTTCACACTCCAACGAGACCGCAAGTGACGCTCGCAGAAACTGACTAAGAGAGGACGCATACTGACGTGTTAAATATGCTACTGTTTACTGCCTTTCGGTTCACTTATAGGCTACCGCATGTTCATTGAAACAGTTTAACTCTATTTTTGTTACGCATGCTCAGTGTTATTTATAGGCCATGGCACGAATGAAAAATAGGAATTCAATGCATTTTAAGAATCGTTCAAAAAAAAAAAAAGACACCGCATTATGCCATCAGGAGAGGTTCATTTTGGAAGAAAGAAAAGGATTATGGGAGAAAAATAATCCGTGTTCTGCACTCGCAGTTGCTCTCAGAGTTCAGCAGCCTTTCGTAACTCCCCTGCTATAGAGCTCACGTTTCCCCGTATTTTTTTGGTCCATGCTTTATGAAGTGCGACGCTAATAAGGGGCTCCATAGTGAACCGGGTTCCTTCCTGCTAGCCCCTCCGCGATCTGCTTAGTTCAGTGTTGCGTGACGTATAAATTGTGACCTCGCTCCGCGCCTGATTCATGCGGTGAGAATGTCGGTGGAGCTCACCAGGAGCGCTAAATCTGGCGCCGCACGCAGGCAGTACCAGTCCTCCTGGCGCGTGGAACGCCAGCGACAAGGCCCAAAGTGTAGGGCACCGCGATCAAACAGACTCCTCCCAATTCATCCTTCAGCCTCGGTCCCCCTCAGACACACACTGTCAGGTCTGAACAGCAAATTTTGATGCACAAGAGAAAAAGCTTCCAAATAATGCACCTCTAAACTGAAAAAACACATACTTTTGGGGAGGGAGGGAGAGAGAGAGAGAGTGTGTGTGTGTGTGCGCGCGTGTGTGCGATATGCTTTCAGAGATGTTTATACATATAGTATATAACTGGATGTGAATAGCACTTCAAACTAACCTCAAAATAACTTCGCTTGGGTAAGTGCTTAGCATGTACATTTCTCCTGGGTGTACAATTTGCATCTAACTAAAATGCTTTCCACAAATATTCATTTCCTAGATCAATCAGCTTCATATTGCAGTTATAACTTGAATGATAAGACAAAATATTAATAATCTTTCAGTGAAAACCTTCCATTCCCTTTGAAGAGCGGCTAGCTTATTATATTTTTTTATGGTCTCTGGAAATGTGTTTGGCAGACAGTTTGGTTCCTCCACTGTCGACTGCAGCCATTTCCTTCAGCAAGAAAGAAGCTGTCATTATGTTGTCACTAAAAACAAAATGCCAAGTACAACTGGCTGTTCATTCCAATATATGCTAAAAGTACACTGCTACACTTGTTTGCTTAACAGAAGCCTCTACTCTGGATAAATAGCTTTTTTCATTTACACAGCGACATTTTACAGTGTTAAATCAACTCTGATATAGAGTTAGTCTTACTCTGACAGAGTGCATTTGATCATTGCTGCGGAATACTATCCGTCATTACTTCCTTCAGCTCGAGGGTAGAACAGCAATGATTTAATTGCGGGTTTGAACCCGTAACCCCTTTGGTTATGGGCCCTTGACTACTGTGGCACTCCGTCTGCCCAAAACCATAGAACGGCACAAGGTCGGACTTCATTCAGTTGTCAAGAGTAACAACTGAGCCCATTGGACACTAAACAAGCGGCAAAGATTGCGATGCATTCTCTCCTCATTGGCTGGTGTCCCACCGACAGGACTCCAGGCAAGACTCCGTTCACCAACCTGGGCAAAGGATCAACCAATACTTCCTGTCCCCTCAGGTGTAGTTCCAAGTTCCATTTTCTCAAAACTGGGAAGCCATATGGAATAATCTCAGCTGAGTAAGGGTATTCCAAAACTATATGAACAGCAGGTATTTCTATTTTTTAAAAATGAATTTAAAAAAGCAAGAATTTTTTAAAAGCCTATAAGCCCCCAAGAGGAGTGAGAAAACATTCTTACACAGGTTTTTCTTCCTCTAGTTTTTTTCTTCTTCTTCCCCCCCTACACTTCCACTCTACTCCCTCCCTTTTTCAGGCCTCTCTCTCTTTCATGTTGCAGAGTAGATGGCTGTTATTTGGGGGGAGAGGGAACTGCTGGACCCGGAGGTGCGCTTCCTGTGGCTGACCCAGAGCTCCCAACAGGGGGAATGAATTAGCGGACGGACCAACACGTTATTTGCACATCTCCGTCGCAACATGACCCTGGCTGCTTAGTTGCCGTTTGTTACTCATGTGTGTAAACAACTTTAATTGTAAACCGCCCCCGGGGGGTTTCGTTCTCGTGGCATTAAACCCCAGACTTCGCAGAGGAGGAAGTAGAAGACGGTATCGGCAGCAATGATGTAATACACACGGCCGCCTCAGGGAGGCGATGTTGCGCGTGACAGCCGAGCCTCCTGGGGATTCCTGCGGTGGTCGCAATAAAAAAGCGCGGCGTAAAACGCATCATTAAAAAGGGTGAAATGTAAGTATGAAGTCACGCTTCGAGCATGGGGTAAAATCAACAGTTTTGCGGAAAAATATGAATTTGGATGAAAATAATTTCTAGTTCGGGGCGGGAGACCACCGAAAAGCTGTCGACGTGAACGGCAGGAAGAAACACGTGGAAAATGGTAAAAGCGAGTTCACATCCTGAGGCTGTAATTGGCCAGGCCATAATACCCAGTCTAATGATTGTTTTCACGTGAGGTCACTTCCTGTTTTTGCTGTCACATGACATCTGATAATGAGGACTAGTTTTACATAATCTAGCAAGCTGACTGACGTGGTCCTGTTTGGGATCCAGGTTAGACACAGGATGTGGGTGTGTTTGGGTGAAAACTATGCATTACTTTTTATCTACAGTGTCAAGACTCTTCTAGTCGCTTGACTAATTGTAAACACAAGCAACAGATCAGCTGCGCTTTCTATTTATTTTGTTTTCATGTTTTTTTTTCTGGTGCCAAGAAAACGTAGTGTTTATTCAGCATCAATCTGCTATGATGTGTCTAATCCAGATTGTTCCTGTTGGATGGTAAAACATCTGAAAATTTAAGAGCTTGAATGAAGTCAATTATAACAAGGACCTCCAAGCCAAGAGTGAGCACCTGTTCCCAGCGAAACAAAGTACTTGCAGACAGAGAGACGCAGTAAAACCAGCACCCCACAGAGCTTTTGTTTCATCGCAGCGATGACTAAAATGGAAATCGTTTTTACCTAAAGAACGCATCATTCATTGCGCATTAAAATTCCATTTTTATGCCTTGGAAACACCAATTAATATTCGCATTTTGGGCAGCGCTGAAAAGCACGCGTACTCAAACCGCCTTTTTCTGGTTTAATTTTATTTATTTATTTATTTTTTAATCCTTTAACCGCAAAATGAATTAAAGAGGAAAGAATTGTTTGTTCTCGCACGATAATGGCGCACATGTGTTTGCCACCTTGGTCTCCCGCTGGGTTTGAATTTGGCAAGTTGTTATTTCGAAGGTGGTGATTTAACTCTGACATCAGAGGTATCAGGCTTGATGTCACGCAGATGCTGAGGGCTTTATATTTTAGAAAAATGAATTCTGAAATGAAAAATGAAAAGATGGGAATCGGCCTGCGGTGCATTGTGGGACTCCCAGAATGCACCAGTGCATCACACATCATTCCCCTCTTTCCACCAGGGCCCTGTTTCAGGAAGCAGGATTATTGAGTTAGCTAGCTAGCTGAAGTAAAAAGAGCTGTTCTGGTTTTCACTCAGTGCAGTTATCCAGCTAACTCAATAATCCCGCTTTGTGAAACACCTCCCTGGACTCCTGTGTTCTTGTTAGAGAAATTCACTCAAAAGGACATTTCATTTGCTGTTGTATTTCAGATCGACCACAAGAGGGCAGTGTTTACAATCTCCCTGGCGATTTCCCAAAAGGTCACAGGGGTCAGAGATTCAAAGATTACATTATTGTAAAGGTTAGAAAGCAGTCATTTCTTTAAAAAAAAGAATTTACTTCAGACTCACAAAACTATCCTCTCCTTCACTTAACTCAACCCTTTTCTTCCCCCGCCCCCACAAAGTAGATTTAAACCTGGAAAAAGCTGAAAATATGTATTTTGAGACATACTGTCAATAAGTCTGTATGTTCACACTAAAAATAATTCAAATGCACAGTTGCAGCATGGTAGCTTTTACGCGCTTTTACGCGCTTCAGAAAGTAAAGACCCAGAAACATGGTTCTCTGTTCGATCTGCAACGTCTTTGTATAAAAAAAAAAAAATAAAAAAAAAAAAAAAAATTAGCACGCAAAGAAATGTGTAGTTCAATGAGTCTGGTGAGATTTTAAAAAGTTATATGGTGTTAAAATATGCCTTAATGGGTTGCTGGGGATTCATTCATTACACACAGGAACATTTTTTTCCCCTCCATCCTTCTTCTTATTAATTTGACCACGTAGCTTTTTTGCCAAAAGCCTCTAGGCTTTTTGCACATTTTTCTGAGCAAACGCAAGCCTCTTTCTGTGGTTTCTGAGATGAATATGTGGCCTCCTTTGAACCGTTTGAAAGAACGAAAGAAAGAAAAAATCCCTCCGATCCAGTCACAGCGCAGCTTGAAAAAAAAAAAAAAAAAAAACTCCAGGGCTGCGGTTATACACTCCGTCTCTGGAGATCTTGTTAATTCAAATACACCCTTTCCTACGGGGTCCTTGCAGCGGGACGGACTGAAACACACGGTCCTGCGAGGTGATCATTTGAGTACATATTCGCCAGACCTCTCGCCCCTTGCTAGCGCGGAGAACTAAATTAATTCTGATCCAGGGAGTTGGGACAGTGTGTTAACACCTCGCTGAGTTCACCAACTCCGTGTCGATGAACAAGATCCCTTACCAAGTCTCGGACCCGGGTTCCCAGCATTGGATAACACACATACGTACGCAGGGAAGCACACACACGCACGCACACACACACACACACGCATGCGCAAATACCTCCGCATGCACGCACACACACATGCACATGTGCATGAGCACGCGCACACACACGCAAACACAAACACACATGTACACGCACACACATGCACGCACACACACACGCGCGCAAACACCTCCGCATGCACGCACACACACGCACATGCACATGGGCACGCGAACACATACACAAACACACACACGCACGTGCGCACGCACACACACTAGCATGCCATCACGTTAGCTATTTTGGTCTAATTAAGCACTGTGATCAGGCTAATGAGCTGAGGGTTTGGATGTAGGCCTAGTCAAAAAATAATAATAAAAGCCAAACATTCAGACTTTGGCTCGTCTCCTCAGAAATATAAACAGATTAATTTTCATTCACCGTCGCTTTCAGAGTTTCTGGAAACTACCAATCCGCACGAGCACCTCAGATACGTTAAGCCTCTCCCGGTCTTCACCGGAGGTCCGTGCGCTTAACGTCCCGTAAAAAGACTCTTCGCCGACTCCCTCCCCCCCCCCTTCGCCGAAAACTCATCAAAGAAAGAACAATAGCGCTTGTCCCGGGCCTCGTCACAGCCGCTGGGGCGGAGCCACGGGGAGAACGCGGGGCCGAGGACGCGTCGCGAAATGTTTCGTTCCCTCGCAGAACGGCCCGTTCCACTTCTGACATATTTCTTTCTTTTTATTTACTTTTATTCTTTTTTTTTTTTTTTAAGCTCTGGAGGGGATCAATAGTCGGGTTTCGCCATCTCTCGAAGCCCCGCCAGGTCTTCGTCATTAAAAAACGAAGACAAAGGCTTTGTTCCCAGACCCTGTCAGTTTCTGAACGTTTTTCTCGTCTTTTTTTATTTTTTTATTTTTTATTTGCTAGAAGTTTTGATTAGAAGCAGGTGGCAGCCGGAGAGATTTATTGCTGTGAGAGTTCGTAACGGAGTCTGGCCCAGTGCTTTAACACCGGCGCGGACGAAGAGGGACCACGATGCACTATCGAGCGAAAAAAGAAAAGTCACAAACACACGAGCCACGTTTCCGCTACGCGTTTCCCATCTTACGAGATCTGACGCCAGTGCTGTTGCATATTTCCACACATTAGCCAACCAAAGACAGCACTGAAAAAAACATACACATGAAAACTGCTATATAGCGCTATAGATTACGACTGTCTCTATCTGACGAGCCTAGATGTGGTCAGTGTGTGTAAAATGTAACACTTTAATTACATAAAAACAATGAGGAGGATTGGTGAGCGAGTGAGTGTTTTATTTGTTCAGTGTACAATAAATGAACATTTGCAGAATGCATTACATTTACAATGCACTTTATCTGGCAGACGCTTTTATCCAAAGCTACGTACAATAAGTGCATACCTAAGAACGCACGTCCGATAAGATACAATTCTCATTAAGCGCTAAAGAAGAAGCACAAAGTGTTTCATTCAGGATTCTCATTCTCCATAAAAATGGAACAACTCAACCAGTATCTCCTTCCCTCAATAAAACCAGGGCTTTAAAAAAAAGTGTTTCAAGATTTCTTTTTTTTTTTTTAAAGTTTATATTTCTGTAGGAACCACAGAGGGTTAGATGTGGTGGCTGACAGCATGTGTGAAATAGATTATTTCTGAAAGAGAGAAAAAGCAAAAATAAAAAAAGATAAAGCTGTGCTTGAGACCTGTGAAAGCAGTTTGGTGCTTTGGTAATGACCCAGTCCCATGTTGGGGGGGGGGGGGGGGGGGAGGCGCGTACGCCCCCACGCCTTTAATGGTGACCCCCCCCTGCACCTCTTCACCCTCACCCCACCCCACACCACCAGCACACACCACAACACCAGCACTCACACACACACCATCATCACACACACTCACACACACACCCCACCAGCACACACCACAACACCAGCACTCACACACACACCATCATCACACACACTCACACACACGCCCCACCAGCACACACCACAACACCAGCACTAACACACACACACCACAGCACCCCACCAGCACACACCACAACACCAGCACTCACACACACACACACACACACACACCATCACCACAGCACACCTCCAGTACAAACACACACCACCAGCACACAGAACCTTTAGTTCATGTGAGTGACAGCAAGGAGAAATAACCATTCCTGCTACGTTTGCCCCTTTCCACACACCCCTCTACCCTACCCCCTCTCCAAAATAAGAGTGCTATTTTTTTGGCACGTGGCGTAAAGTTTGACCCGCAAAAACGAGGGGAAGAGCATCCAAGCTCCTTTTGGGAAAGGGATGTAATTGCCGATGTCATTTGTGACTCTGCTTCTGTGCCAGTGTTTAATGTCCGTACGGGTCCAGCGCCATTATAAATGTCGGAAACGGGGGGGGGAGGGGGGGCTGTCGCATCACAATCTACCCTTTGATCATCGAGTTTCCAAAAGACGTAACCGCGGCGACACACATACTGCGGGGTTTCACTGCTAGCCCTCGGGCCTTGTCTTTTTAAAAAAAGCCGCAGAGGAAACCTGGAGTTAGCTTAAAATAACGTATCGCTGCTTCGTTCGCTAGTCCTCCTCAAAGCCCCTTTAAAATCCGGTATGCGCTTATTCCATTGATTTGCCAGGTCATCCATGAGAAGTCTCCACATGTCCATGCATTGCTTACTGTTGGCTCTCGCTAGGCAAACACTCCTTGGCTCACTTGAAAGCCTGTAGTAGCTGTCCAGGGAGCACTGAAACTACGGGGTTTGTGAGTTTGCAGACATTTTGGGGATTATGGGTACAAAAAAAATCAAACTTTTTTCTTTCCTTTTTTTTTTTGTAATTGAAATCTATTAAAAAACATGGTTGTGAAACCCTATGTTTTTCCCCAGTTAAGCTACTACATGTAGTTCATGCTGTGCGAAACCCATAGTAAAACGTGAACTACAGGTCTTGAAACAAGTAACTTGGCATGGTTTGCACATTTAGATATAATCTATGACATCCCCAAGGTTTTTGTGATCATATAAGTATTATGGGCATGCCATTTTGTTGGATGTCTCTATCCAACAGGCCAAAATAAAGATACCGCTTAATTTCATGAGGCCAAGTACAGTCAGAATGTCAGAATGTTGAATGTGGAATAATTTTTTTTCTCTCCGAAATTCTAAGTCAGCGTTCTAGAACTCCGTTGCTTTCAGTGCCACCAGTAGTGACTGTTCCATCGGCGTCAGAATGTTCAGCTCAGAACATTCCTATCCCGTATGTGTGATCCTACACTTCCCTGGGTTAATATCCCAGAAACGCTGTGCAAATTTAGAGCAGCCCGTGACCGCACGGTCACTCCAGGGATCTAAGCGTTTGAACCGTGCGAAAGAAAAATGTTTCCCAAAACCGTGTTATGTGCCATAAACGCATAAAAACGCAAACAGGGTGGCACGTATTCTGCTAAGTGTTTTTAAAGTCTTTGAAGCCCAGGCAATGATCCAGCCTCACGGCCTCAAGGGATGTCCTTCCTGTGCCAAGAGCGACAGAAATGAGGAAGTATTCTTTCCACGCCGGGATCACCCAGCCGAACACCCCACCTGAGACCATCTGGGATTCTAAGCTGGTTTTAGCTGGCCAAAGCTGGTCTGTGGCTGGTCGAAGTTGGTCTGTGGCTGGTCAAAGCTGACCTACTTTCTGACCCCTGGGCTTCACCTCTGTTTAAATACAGTTTTAAGCATTACCAAACTGAGGAGTTACATGTTATTGATTTCTCACAGGATCCTCACCTAATTTCTTATGATTACTGTAGGCAAATGAACAGCGTTAACATTTTGTAGTCCATGGACAGTGTTTCAGACGCAATCTTCTGCAGTATTTTTGGGTGAAATTCTACGACGCCTCACAATTAGAGCTGAGCTGCACTGGGGTTCTTCTGCAGATGCGATTAGTCTTTCAGAGTCCATAAGAGAGATATAAAACAGCTACATCACAGCTGTAATTAAACCCTTTACATTTATGCATGGATATTCTTTATTTATTTATTTATTTTTTTTAATGTGTATTACAGATGAATTTCTCCCCACTAAGTCTGTTTGGTCATTCTGGCTGTTCATGGCTGTAAGTGAACTGAGCCAGCAAGCTGATGAAAGCAAGTGTGTGTATGAGTGGATGAGTGTGTGTATGCATGTGTGTGTGTGTGTGTGTGTGTGAGAGAGAGAGAGAGAGAGAGAAGTTAGTGCTACACATCTGTGGTGGCTGAGGAGAGTTTCCTTCTCGTCACTGTAAAGCACTTTGAGTATGAGAAAAGCGCTATATAGATGCAAGGCATTATTATTATTATTATTATTATTATTATTATGATGATGATGATGATGATTATTACTATTATCCAGATATCAGCTATTTCCCCCATCCTCATGAGATATTAGGTAACCAGTATTGAAATACAGTCTATCAGGTCCATTGCATAACTGTGAAAGGCTGACTCACATTGGCCTATTGACTGAATTGATGCATTCAGCCTGGAAAAAACAGCCCAAAGCACCACTTTTTTCACCTTGAGGAAAACAAAACAAAACAACACTTGCTGATGTAAAGCTAAAAAAATTGTATTTGAGTTCACACCACACCCCCCCTCCTTCTGCCCAGTGGAATAAGCTTTGCGTGTTGTAGTTTCAGTGTGTTGTAGTTTCAGTGTGTCGTAGTCTCAGTGTGTTGCAGTTTCAGCGTGTCATAGTTTCAGTGTGTCGTAGTTTCAGCGTGTCGTATTTTCAGTGTGTTGTAGTTTCAACGCGTCGTAGTTTCAGTGTGTTGTAGTTTCAGCGCGTCGTAGTTTCAGCGTTTCGTAGTTTCAGCGTGTCGTAGTTTCAGCGTGTCGTAGTTTCAGTGTGTTGTAGTTTCAGCGCGTCGTAGTTTCAGTGTGTTGTAGTTTCAGCGCGTCGTAGTTTCAGTGTGTTGTAGTTTCAGCGTGTCGTAGTTTAGCGTGTCGTAGTTTAGCGTGTGGTGGTTCAGCGTGTCGTAGTTTCAGCGTGTTGTAGTTTCAGCGTGTCGTAGTTTCAGCGTGTTGTAGTTTCAGTGTGTTGTAGTTTAGCGTGTCGTAGTTTAGCGTGTGGTGGTTCAGCGGCGGGCTGAATCGAGTCCAGGGTAAATTAAGCTCAGGTTTCGGCTCGGCCGCGGCTGGGGTTTTTTTTCATTCTCTGGGCTAATTAAAGGAGGGAAACCGGAGCCGGTCGGGGTCCGGTGTTCTCCAGATCAATGGCTACCGCGCAGAAATCGCAACCGCCGATTGGCTGCAGCCTTCTCACTCACATGCACGCACTACAAGGGCCTCTCACGGAAAACGCGTTATTACGCATTTAGCAGACGCCCTTATCCAGAGCGTCTTACACAAAATTCTAAATTGCGTCAATTTATACAGCTGGATGTATACTGAAGCCAATGCAGGTTAAGTGCCTTGCTCAAGAGTACAACGGTTGTTTCCTCACCTGGGAATCGAACCTGCGACCTTCAGGTTACCAGACCAGCTCCTTACCCGTTATACTACACTGCCGCCCCAAACCCGTCCGCGTCCACTCAGCCTGAAGATATAGGACCAGCTCGAGCTTGGATATGAGCCCTGTTCCACAGTGGACTCCTGATAGTCTCAGCCATTTTGGGCCCTCACCGCGAGCTCAGCAACGTGACACATAAAACCGCAGGAGGAGAGCAGGCGTCGGCTCTGTGGCACTTTTAGGGCGAGAGATATTTACTGCCATCGTAACAGGAGTCAAGGGGACTGACTTCCCCTCGGGTAGATTTGGATTGTTTCATGACATCAAGTGACATCATGAGTTATGTCGCAGTTAGCCTAGCGTCCTGCATAAGCATGTTATATGTCACCCTTTATAACATTTAGCCATTGG
Source organism: Anguilla pacifica (assembly GCA_039654925.1). Lineage (NCBI taxonomy): Eukaryota > Metazoa > Chordata > Actinopteri > Anguilliformes > Anguillidae > Anguilla > Anguilla pacifica. The sequence goes on along the minus strand of CM077289.1, from coordinate 61,389,283 downwards.
CCAGGTGACTTTGTTGATTATGTCACATTTGGCATGACATGTTGCATATGAAGGTGCTATTTCACCCGTTATGAAGCATGACATTTGGCTATGCATGATTTATGAAGCCATTATGTCATGTTTATGAAGGCATTATACGTGCTATACAAAGGCTTTATGAGAAACACTTTTGTCTAAAGAGTGACCAGGACAGGAATATGTAATGAGGAGAACAGGCCAGGGAGCCAGTTCTATGGGCTTTCTACACTATAAATTGTCTGGTGTTAATTAAACTCTGACAGTGCGCGCATGAGTCCAACATATGAGTCCAATGGAGTTGATTTATCACTGAACATTTTGCTGAACATTTTTACAGACCATAAATTATCCAGAACTGCACCAATCCTGCACCAGAGTACCATTAGGGTCTATGCCTTTACAGAATGACCTGGCAAACTGCCTGTAGCTGAAGCATCACAGGTTTGCCCCTCCCCTACGTCATCAACACTGTGTTATGAACGGTAGTCCATAGCGATGAGGACACAACTGGACTGGCACCTGGGTGAGTTTAAGCAGGCCAGAGTTCGCACGGCTGAATTTAATATCCGGGTACTCACAGGATACCAGCTGTGCTTGCACGGGTGGGGTCCGCCTGTCCACAGTTCGGCACGCAATTTCCCAGCATGCTGTGCGGCTGCACGCGGTCACTTTCTCATGGGAGTTCATGTCGATTGGGACGGCACGGTGGTAACCGCGATTCGCGATTCCAAACTGCGGAGAACAAAAAAAAAAATGAATAATAAAAAAACTGAGAAGCTTGAATATTCATCCACCTGGGTCAGTCACAGTTTTCATTAATAGAGGAGTCATCATCCAATCAGGCTTCAGAAAAAGGCTCCACTCCGCAAAGCTGCGACCCTCAAGCAAAACAAGAGATGACATCATGATGACATCATAATTGTTCTCTGCCCATTTTCCTGTTACTACGATGTGCATTTCATTACCACAAAACAAGTCTGGCAAATAAATATATGATGTTTCATAATATGAGATTCAATGGAGGTGTATTGCAGCAGGTCATTGTGCCTGATCAAAGTTCTCTCTGCACACAAAGCCAACTTACAAAACCCATCGCATTTTTAAAATCTCATGTTGTGCTCTTTCTTGTGATCAGACCCAACCCGGACATCAGTGTAGCGCTCACATTTCATGCACCTGCATGCTAAAGCTCTACCTGTCAGTTTTTCGGGAGGAACGTCTTCCTCAATGGAGCTTAATAATGTGAAGAATAAGCAGGGAAGGGGGGGGGAAGAGAGAGAGAGCAGGGCGATAATGCGATTCGAAGGGCACTCGCCCCAACGCTAGTTACACCAGCCCCAGCGGCGCAGTGGGCTCGGGGGACAATCACGGTGTAGGGTGTCCTGAGAGCCTTCGCGGGACACTGGAACTGACGGCATATCGGGTTTGGTTAATTATCTACTGCTCAGTTCCGCTCCGGTGCCCCGCGGCTGCGGGCGGACGGAGATCATTGGCCGAGAGGCGGTCTCAGGAGGGGGGTGGGGGGGGGGGGTGGGAGAACAGGGAGATGCTGAGCACACTCTCAAACACGGAGGTTATCCAGGCAGGCTGATCCATGCCTCTCTCTTTCTCTCCGTCTGTTTCTCTCTCTCTCTCTCTCTCTCTTCCTCACACACAAACACGCCAGCAGGAGTCTCTCGTCTTCCCTTCCCCTCGTTCCCCCCCATCCCCCGTTCCCCTTCACCCTGCTCCCCACCCCCCTCCCCCCCCCAAAAAAAAAAAAAAACCGGTCCACCGGGCACTCCCGCCACGGAGCCCGGTAACCTGGCACGGCGATGCCGGCGGCGGTGAAAGCAGCCCTGGAGGGGATCATCGGGGAGGCGGCCGAGCCGGACAGGACCATCCCCGAATGGGACCGCCCCGAACGAGAGAGGGGCGTCCCGGCCTGCCTGGCCAAGGTGCCGCGGGACGTGGTGAAGAACTTCCCCCACACCAAACGCGTGGGGAACTACCTGGTGGGCAAGATGATCAACAAGGGCTCCTTCGCCAAAGTGATGGAGGGACTTCACATCAGCACGGGGGAGAAGGTAGGGCAGAACACACTGCGCCATCTTCCTTTCTTCACATTTTCTGCTAAACGGTTTTTAAAAAATGTTTTTTTTTGTTTGGCCTGTTGGGGGTTGCTGGTTCTGACCCTTTTATTCTGCCATTTTCTCAGAAAAGAGGTTTGATTTTTTTTTTTTTATTTATTATTATTCATAAAATATGCTACAATACACTTCAATTCATTTTACATTTGAATAACATTGTGCTAGATCATAGTACATTTAAGTGTGTGGGAAAGTTAGTCTTTAGCTGACGCCCCTCGTAGACTGGACGGCTGGCTGGTCGGCGGTTTGACTGATTTGGCTACACAGCGCTTGATTGAGGCTTCAAGGCTGTTTTACGCTTGAAGGAAAATAATAAAACTGCTGAGTGAGAATAGTGAAACTACAGCGCATGCTTGGGGCAAAGATACAATAATGAAACTACTGTACTGCACGGTGTTTGTGTTCCATTAGGTTTAACGACTGGTAAAACACAAAACGAATGAGGCTACAAGGGTACCTGCGGATTAAGCCAGATGTCTCAGCCAATTTAGCACTTCTGTTATGCATTCCCACGCTACTGCCAATGATATCACATTACATACGTTCTGCCATTTAAGCGGACGCTCTTATCCAGGGCAACTTTACTTTTTTATTTTTTTTTAAACATAAAATCCCTTTCTACAGCTGGACATTTTAATGAAGCACATCGTAGTGGAGTGCTTTGCTGAAAGATACAATGGCGGGACCACTGCTGGGAATCAAACCCGCAGCCCTTTCGGGTTGCAAATCCAGCTCCCCCCGAACTGCTTTTCTTTTCCTTGGGATGGTTGAAAACGAACCCTTTTGGTTTTGTTATCCCGCAGTTGCGTTTACTGGACCATGCTGTAATACTGGATATGATAATACCTCATGAAACAAAAAGACATTGTTGTCAGCTGGATCAGTTTGGCCATTATTGATCCTCTGAGATCTGCAGTTCACTAGAAAATGTTTTTTGCCCATTTAATGTGGAATAAAATATTCAAGTGTTAGATACTGTATTTTAATACTTTTAAGTTATTGTTATTACCAGCCACCAGATCTAAAGGAAAGCATTTTCTTTACTTTAAACTTGTACAGCTGCTTGGCTCTCAAGTGTTGTTTTGTTCCGAAAAGCCTGTCACCAACAGAAAAGGAAATTATTAATTTCCTCTTTTTTCTATAATTTGAATGTGAAATCTGTTTTAGTACAGATACAGTTTGGTTCACCGAAATCACACTTAAGTTCCAAGCACTTTCACACTAACCCTGGACTTCTGTCACAGTAAAGCTACTCCTAAACTCTTCCTTGTAATCTTCTTGCACATGTATTACGATGCCAAAAAAGGAGGGCTTCAAAGCAGATGACCGATTATATGTCTCTAATGAAATGCATGCATAAGGTGCATCTTAGCAGCCACTGCATTTCACATGGGGGAGCTTTCTAAAGGTGTACACACTCCCATGTATAGAACAGTGGGATAAAGGCTATTGATCAATGGGGCCCACACTGGCCCATGAGAGCTGGTCATTAGGACCGGGCTCTCCGATAATCCTTCTTCATTATTAAACACCCCCCCCCCTTGTCCCCCCTCCCTTGTCCAGGTTGCTGTTTGTTAAAGGTAAACCAGCTCATTTAGGTGACAGCCCCTTCAGAGGGTCACCAAGTTTTCCGGTGTGTTGTTCTGGCTGCCCTGGTAACCGTGGCGATGGGGAAACAGCCAACACTGATGCATATTATCTTTTTTTTTTTTCTCTTTCTTGATCACAAAGCCGAGACTCTTATTTGATTGGCCTGCTTGTTTTTTTGTTTTTTTTCCTCCTTGTTCTCCATGCAATGCGTAGATACCCATTGTCGTTACGCAACATCAAACACCTGACACCGGACAAGACGGACTGTGTTTGGTTGCGGCACACATCCAAAGAACAACGTGCGTGTGCTTGCGTACACTAGCGTGTCGTTTTCGCTACGAACACATATATGTTTCCAGGACGACGTTGTACGGCACATCACGCAGCCGATTACCTTAATGTTTTTTTTTGGAATGTTTTCATTCAAAAGTCAGTGTTCTAGAACTCCACTGTTTCCAAATTACCAGGGGTGATTGTGACATCAGCATTAGAATGTTCAGTTGAGAACATTCTAACCACACGTCTGTGACCTCACACCTTAAAGGGGTTAAACCTGTGACGTCTTGCCCCTGGCCTATTCACCGAATGTGCTGAACACGTCCAAAGCTCTGCGTGTCCCTGCTCTGTCATGCTTCGGGTTGGTCTTTGTGACGTGAGCCACATAAGGGTTGGTCGTGTTTGCGCTGGTCCTAGGTGTTGAGCACCTGTCTATTCCTCTTTAGAACACCTGTGCTGAAGGGCGTTAAGGGTGATTGCACTGACGTGGCCCCGCGACCCAATTTCAGCAAACAGCAGAAAAGGCTGTGTTCTTTGCGCCAGGTGGCCATCAAGGTGATCGACAAGAAGAAGGCCCGGCAGGACTCGTACGTGCTGAAGAACATGAAGAGGGAGCCCCGCATCCACCAGATGATCCGGCACCCCAACGTGGCGCAGCTGCTGGAGACGCTGGAGACGGAGAACTCGTACTACATGGCGGTGGAGCTGTGCCTGGGGGGGGACCTGATGGACCGCGTCTGCGACAGGAAGCGCCTGGACGAGCGGGAGGTGCGCCGCTACGCCCGCCAGATCCTGTCCGCCGTGGAGCACCTGCACCGCCACGGCGTCGTGCACAGGTGAGCCGCCCCCCCTCAAAAATTAGTGTGGTTACACACCAGTTTATGATATCCACAGTTCCACAATGTAGCAGCTAATCATGTAATCACACAGGTGCACAGGTGCGAGGCCACTGTGGTCCTTATCAGATAGCGCCGTACCGATGTAGGCAGGGCCGTCGCTAGTGTGGGGGGGGGGGGGGGCTAAGTAGGAGGCGGTGCCAATTATAGTCGACCCAATGTGAGGGGGGCCCACAGCAGCAAAGTAATTCGTTTTATTTTATTTTTTTTTAAAGGGGGGGGGGGGGGGTTCCAGAGCAATATTCTTTCAGGGGGCCCCAGAATTCCTAGCTACATCTGAGCAGTTCTCTGTATGTCATTAGCAGCCCGAAAACGAGTCTCCCCTTCTTTCAGATCAACGTCCAGGAAACCCACTCAGACCCCAGTTAGCCCGCCCATGGGTACGCTTGAATCTAGAAGGTTCCCCTGCCGTCTGGCCAATGACACACATTGCTCTCTGTAGCGTGCGGTAAAAGGAAATGGCTCCTTCTTTACTGTGACGGTGTCATTTTAGGATAACCACTTCCTCGTTATAGCTCAGCTCGTAAACAACACTTTTACGAGGAGATTCGGGGCAGTTATCCGTTTTTTTAAAAGGCTGCATTGTTATTTTTTTCCACTCTCCACACGGCCTGTGGGATCTATAGACTTTCCGCAACTTATCGAATGTCTCCCCCCTTGTGTCTGTATTTGTCACGGATAGTGGTGATGGTGTCCAGTAATGGCAGCATAAAAATAAGAAAAATCGGAGGGAAATTAAACCCACCAAGGCCTTGGATTCCATTTTAATTTTTCATTGCACTTATTTATATATATATATGTAAGAGTAGCCGGTGTGGTCAGGGACTAGAGATGAACCACTATTCCAGACACAGAGGACAAGACCTCCGTGCAAGTGCCACGCCAACCTTGGATCTTCCAAATTTGGGTTTTGGGGGGGGGGTGATGGTGGTAGGGATTTGGGTAAGGGAGGGGGGGTGAGGGTGAGCTTTACCAAAGACAGACGGCCAATGGAACTTTTTCGCGGCCTGTAGTGATGTCATGACAGCAGATTCCGCGGAGAAGGCAAACGTGATTGCCGCATCGTTTAAACCATACTTGTGCAATTTCATTTTTAGTCACGAGTTTTACTTTTAAATAATCTGATGTGACTTCTTTGCTGCCCCCTACAGGTCATTTTCCATATTATTACACTTCGCCAAAACAACAGGAATTGTAGTTACCCGTTTTATGCTGCAGTATCAAACACAGATTACCTCATTGAGCAGAGAATCCTGCTGGCCCTATTACCCAATCTGCTGGTGGAATAATCGAACATGCATTACAAATTCATATTCCAGAAGGTTATGGCAACATAAAATAAAATTTAAAAAAACTGTGTTCCAGAGATATCCCAGAGCACCAGCATGGCCATGTACCACACAGATGAGGTCAGGACGGGGAAATTTGATTCACAAGTTATTCACCGAAGAGAATCTCAGGGATGTGGTGCCAATAACTGCAGGGCCATTCAATGTTGTGGATAAAGCACTGCTTCCCATTGGCCAGGACCACTAGGTCTGGAATAAGTTCCCTGACCTTATTGGTTAATTCATTCTCTTACCTGCTCTAAACTGATCAATAGGGTGAGAGGTCTTATTCCAGACTTATTCCAGAGGCCCTGGCCAATAGGAAGCATTTACTCATTCTCAAAATCGCATGACCCGGAAAACTGAAATGTTTAACTGAAACAAGTAAATGCAACTATGTTGAGTTTTGTTTATGTTTGTGTAAAACTGTTTTTGCAGCTAATACTGTATCACAACAGATATCTTTTAAATGTCTTCTTTGTGTCTGATTGTAGGGATCTAAAAATTGAAAACTTCCTCTTGGATGAATATAACAACATCAAGATTGTTGGTACGTATTGTTGGTTTTGGTCTTTTGAAACAGTAATGTTTACAGTGCATGTTTACGCATATTTAATGATTGAATTATATTGAGGCAAAAGTTGTGGAAGGTGATATAAAGGAAATTATGGCATCGCACAGTTCTACAAAATCAAGAGGCCTCAACCATTCGGTTCTAAAAATATATTTTAGTTCCTTGCTGGAATGTTGGCCTTCTTCTTATCATATGCAAGCTTGTTAATGAAACAAAACAATTAGCAATAATTAATTTTTTTTCAGTTTTAAAATCCATTAACTGGAAACACACCGTATAATTGCTCCCAAGGGAATCCTAAAGTTTGGGGGTTTCCACAAAACGATCCCATGGAGTCAGTCTCCAGATGACATCACCCCAAACTCCGCAAAACTTTAAAAAGGCTATGTTTTTTTTTTAATGTTAAAATGGGTGAAACATCTCTGGTTTAGTCCTTTCGAAGGCCGCTACAAGGCTAACACCAACCCGGTTATTCACCAGAGGCAGTGTGGGGCGGAACAGAGAGTAGTACCACACATCAGTTTTGCACCCGCCCCCCCCCCCCCAAGCACACAGCCTCCACGGAACTATAGCCCTCCTGTCGTCATGGCGATGCTTCTGTGCATGTCATCACCAAAGCGGGAGTTTTTCTTCTTTTTTTTTATTTCACAACCAAAAAAGAAAAAGGAGGACTTTTTTTTCCAAGTGCACAATTGAATTTGTGCCCATTAGGATAAGAGGGGGGGAGGGAGGGGGGTCGTTGGAAAAATCCTGGTGCGCAGGCAGGACTCTGATGGGCCTCTGTTAGGGACATTAAATAACTAACTCCATGGAAAGGTTTGCCTCCACCCGGGGTTCGCTTTGACCAGGAACCATCGCAATGCAGCCAGGGCCCCGGGCCGTTCCTCGGCGAGAGTTTGTTTACACGGCATGCGCAGGATCCACTGTAAACACGGTTATCGGCTATTGTTGGCACGGGGCGCAACTTATTAATGCACCGGGGAGAGTTACGCTCCTTTTAAATACGTTTCACCACATCGCACCCCCAGCTCATTTGCCGTTAATGCATGTGAATTCTTCACCCCTCTTTCAAGATTCTGCTTTTATTTCTCGACCACCAAATATGCAGTTTGAGCGCTGGGTGGGTGTGACTGGGTTCTGCGGTCTGAGCTACGGTTCCAAGGCCTCTTAGAGAACTTTGTCCCGTGAACCAAGAATCCAATGTTTCCTCATTTTCACTTTTAGTTTTTTTTTTCTGTGGGACTCTTTTAAACACTTTTTTTTTAATACACTTACTTGCATTCCAGATCCTTCTAACCGTTTCATAAACTAGCTTTATTTCCAAATATAACACTTTGATTCTTTAAGCACCTCAGCTAAGCCAAGACTGACCTTGGAGGACATCTAAAAGGGCTGCTCAACACTGTCCCGAAGGTCTCCACTCTAAGTATTCCTGGAGGGGTAGTATGCACCCCCCCCCCCCATGCACCACCCCCCCCCCCCCCCAACATCTTATGCTTATTTATTTCATCAAACAAAATTATTACTGAGTTTCTTGTTTTTCTTACATTTTTTCACTTCAGATCACACTCGTAAGCTCAGGAAATATTTTTCTGCATCGTCACTCTGGAACAAGAACAGGTATAAACACCCAATTATGTAATTGGACCAATTAATTCAGGGGAAATAAGCTGGAACAAAATCGAGAATACCCAGAAGTCCCTGGGAAGGGAGTTCGTGTGGCACTGCTGACGCAGGGCAAGGCCTTGTACATTTAAAGCCTCTCGTGTCCCTGATGAGTCTGCTGCTTCTCCATCTGCCCTTCATCTTAATGTGACCCTGGGGCAGTGGTTCCCAGCCCTGTTCCTGGAAATCTACTGTCCTCTAGGTTTTCGCTCCAACCGCAATAAAGCACACCTCATTCAACAGCTAGAGATCTCATTGAGCTGCCAAGTAGTAGAATGACAATTTTTTTTGTTGTTACTCTGCGCTTAAATAGCCTATTAAAACAGTCGATTACATCGTTAGCTATCATCACCAGGTTAACTGGGTCTGAGCAGAGTGCTGATTTTAAGCTTGTGTCTCTCCAGGACCAGGGTTGCAGACCCCGGTCCCAACCAAAGGCACCTCCTGGATTTTTACTGAATCAAAGAACCAGCAAGGGGCATGGGGGGGTCGGGGGTCGGGTCAAACTCCCAACTGCATTTACCCAGTCCCCCCTGCGACCGGAGCAGTGATTGAAAACGTTGATGGTTTTTTTGGTGGTTTGTCCCGTTTGCAGACTTTGGGCTGAGTAACACCCTGCTAACGTTGGCGTTTTTTTGGCGGTTTGTCCCGTTTGCAGACTTCGGGCTGAGCAACACCCTGAAGGCGGAGTCCCTGGCGCAGGACCTGCTCAGCACGCAGTGCGGAAGCCCCGCCTACGCGGCGCCCGAGCTGCTGGCGCACAAGAAGTACGGCCCCAAGGTGGACGTGTGGTCCGTGTAAGTCGCCGTCGCCGCGACAACGGCGGGAAGCCTCCCCTTAGGCCCCGCCCCCATCCCCTGCCCCCCAAAAATGATTGTTGTAGCGCGTCGTCATTCCTTCTCCTAGTTTGACATACTATGACTTTCTGACCTACCCTACGCTTCCTGTGTGAACTGGATTTGATGTGTTCATGGCTATGAATAACTGTTACATAATGAGTATTGTACCTTATTGGACCTGTGTTTTGTAGTTGTTCCAATGACCATAGATATGCACCTATTGTACGTCGCTTTGGATAAAAGAGTGCCAAATAAATGTAATGTAATGTAAAAAATCCTAAGCAGGCACCTCCTTGCTATTTTCCTATTTTCATTTCTCTCTCTCTCGGTTCCAAACGCTATTCTTTTTTTTTGGGGGGGGGGGGGGGTAAGTAAATGAATGGTCCTTTCCTGGAGACGGAATGTTTGGCTGTTCTCGCTCTAATGAAATGTGCGCTGGACTTCCGTTCCACATTTCTGAAGGCGTACAACTCAGGTTAATACAGCTTGCACACACCCCCCCACCACCACCACCCCCCACGCCCACACCCCCACCCCTCCACCCAAACCCCTTCAGGGGCTAGCTCTGTTAACACATCCAGGAGTTTAATCATTAATGTTGCCTGGCGATTGAGAACACAATTAAGTAACAAAGAACTAAATATTTTTTCGAGCCGTTTTTTTTCTTCTTCTTCTCAACCCTCAAACATTGACATCTTGCAAACCGCCAGAAACTGACTTGTCCACAGGCGCCGGCCAAGCAGCCGAATAATAATAAATAACCATGACATAAGCGTGCCGAGGCTTTCCGACAATTACTTGTGTAGTATTACAGTTTGGAAGGCCTGTGAAAACATTCACAGTGTATTTTCGACCAGACCTCACTAAATAGCTGTTGTCACGTCCCTGCTTATTATCAGAATCAATACGCAGAGTAGTAATGAAACTTTAATTGTCCGTGCAATGAGAAAATCTGCCTTTGGCTTTCACGTGAACAGTAAAAAAAAAAATGTAAAAAAACACAACATTCATCAACAGGAGCAGGCACAGTAAAATCATTAGAAGCAACTCCAGCATCGGGACATTGACGCCAACTGTGTACAAAGTGCAGAGCATTAAGCATGAAAATAAAATTACAGGCTATTAGGCTTTAAATATGCGGATTGCACTTGGAATAATAGGTTGATTTAAAACGCTTCTAGTAGCCTACAGAATCCTAAGATGTCTTCCAGAGGCCAGTTTTTCACACTGATGGGGAAGAGGGTGGGAAGGGAAGTGTTGCATTATTGGCCACTGGATAAAAACATTTGCTGAATGAATGTAATGTAATGTGATGTGATGAAGGGTCATCACAGGTGGGAAGTCCAGTGGTCAGAAAGTAAAAGTCCTGCCGTGTGTTTCTTTCACCCATCAATTCAGCCCAGCTGATTACACTAATTAGTTCTGACTCCTGGCTGAAGAATTTAGCAATTCCAGGTGACAGGAACAACATCCTGGGGAGGAATTCTACTTCCTGAATCTGGATTTTCCACCACTGAGGGTCATTTAACATTATAAAAAACTGTAAACGTACCCAGACACATTCGTAAAGCGAGACTTCGGGACTCCTCACACGGTGATTTGTGTTGTTTTTCGCCGCGCGCAGGGGGGTGAGCATGTTCGCCATGCTAACCGGCACGCTACCCTTCACCGTGGAGCCCTTCAACATCAAGCAGCTGCATCAGAAAATGGTCAGCGGTGAGATCAGCAACATCCCGGCTGACATCAGCAAAGGTATGGCCCTCCCCCCTCCCCCCACCACCCCCACCCCCCCGTCCCCCCTTCCCCCACTCCCCCACTCCCCACCACCGCCCCTTCCACCATGGGCTGACGGGCTTTAACTGGCACATAAACCAAGTTCTGGTTGAAGCCCAATCAGTGTTGGACTGTTGTGTTAAGTGCTCAGGCTTCCTAACCCAAAAATAGATGGGGGCACAGCAGAATCAGAGGAGGTTCCCAGTGAACATTTATGCGGTGAAAAATCCCGGATACATTTGGTTAAGTAGTGAAGGTTTTCTAGTTGGCTATACGTAGCCAGGTTATGTCCAGGTAAAACCTGACCTATATTAGGGTTAACCTGGTCCGTTTTTGTCAAAATATCTCTCAAACTAGATTTCTACACCCCTCAAAGGGGTCTAGGGGGCCTTTTGCTCACTGGGTGCAGTTAGCCATGTGGCACCAAGTCATTTTCCCCACCCTTAACCCTTAGTCTCGTGATATCAAAGTTTCCATAAATAATGCAGTCCCATCTCCCTGCAGGGACAGTGGTGCCAGATTTCATGTCCGCTCAGATTGAGATGCGTGTGGCGTGAAATATAAGACGGGCTTTCAAACCTCTGTGATATAACTATGTCAAAATCAATGGAATGGGTGGGCACTCTCCCATGAGGATTAGTTTTGGTTGCTTGGTAGTTTAATAAGCATGAAAAGGCTCTACTAAGAATCCCTAAGAACAGTTATGCAGTTATGCTGCTATGAGTTATGTATTTATTCATTGTGAAATCACAAACAATCTGGATTTATTTTGCTCCTTGCACAATCTACAGCATATAGCAACTATCAGTCAATTCAATAATAACCTTTATTTTACAATAATAACATTATTTTCCCATTTAATATCTTTACTTTGAACAGAAAAGATATGCATTTAGTATGCGTGTGTTTAATTGTACATTATATTTGAATCGTGATACATATGTACTTGAGCTTAGAGTTTGGTGTAGAGGTCGCACCTGCCCCCAGATATAGAGGTAAAAAAAATCAAATGGAGATGAAGTGAGAGTTGGGGGAGGGACCGATGGGAATTTTATCAAGCTGAGGTCATAGCAACAAGGGACCGTCTGAAAATGACCGTCCCAACCCCTTTGCTTAAATCTCCAATTATTACCCACAATCCCGCACAAAAGGGGGGGGGGGTGGGGGGAGAGAATAGGTGTGCGTAAGGGGATATCCGAATCCCCGACGGCGTGACTTCACCCGCTCGGCCGAACACTGGCTGCTATTCTTGGAGCGAGGCGCATCGCGGCTTCAGGTGTCCTCCTGGGCCACTGCCCTGACAAACAGTCAACACCAGGGACAGGATGCATTCAGTTTTTTGTGTGTGAAATATTCAGGAAAACACTGGGATATGCAGAGATAGTTTTTGGGCTCTGTCATAAAGACAGCCAAAGCTGAGTCTCTAAGCAGGCGGGGTTCCTGGAACCTTTACAGTTTCACACTGTTTGGTGGAGAATATCTTCGCATACAGGGGGATACAAAATGGACATTTGGGGACTCTTTCACTCCCAAAACCCCCAACACCCCCCTCCCCCCCTTCCCCACCCCCCTAACTTCGGAACACACAGGATGAGAGATGAATTCCACGAGAAACAGAGATAATTAAAAACACCCTTGAGGCGGAACAGGAAGTGAGTAAACGACGCCGCGCGGGGTTCTGTAAAAGCACGGGCCGCGGCCGGAGGAAACGAGCGAATGTCGACGCCCGAGGCCCAACCGGCCTCCCCGTCCCCCGACCGGGGGAGAAACATCGCCCCAGAGGTGATCCACCGCGCTCCACGTGCAAACACACACACATACACACACACGCACACAGTCCACCCGTGTGTGTGTGTGCGTACGTTTATGTGCGTATAGATGTGCGTGTGTATGGAGTCAGCTGGGGCCGCAGCAGGGTCCGATCGCCCCTTGTGCGACACGGTGTAACACACCGAGACGTGGAACCTTCCAGAACCCCCGTGTTAATTAGGTATCACTAATCCCCCCTGTCTCCACACACCTGCCCCCCCCCTTGCCCCCCCCGTCCACCCCGCCCTCCCTCCCCCCCCCCCGATTTTCCACAGCCGCCGTGCAGTTCATGCTGTCCCTCCTGGAGCCCGACCCGGCCAAGAGGCCCAGCGTGAAGGAGGCCATGGAGGAGAGGTGGCTGAACGAGGGCTACGCCAAGAGGCCGCTGAACTCGGTCTTCTACAGAAACAGGTGCGCGCCGGGGCTCTACTGATGGTTTAAAAACGTGGTGATGAGTGGGGGGGGGGGGGCGGGGAGCGGGGCGGGGGGGCGGAGGGGGGGTAGCTGAAGGGGAAACGGGGGTTCCTGTGGAAAAACGACATGCATAATGTGTGTTTCTTTTCTTTAAAATGGTTTTGGCAGAGTATGACACGAAACTGGAGAAACCCCCGCACCCTGGGCGGGGGGGGGGGGGGGTTTGGGGGACCCAGCTTTCGGTCTCTCCGGCGTTATTTTTGCCGCCCGGCCCCCACATCCTGACGGGCCGTTCCACCGGCTCCTAGGGGTGGCGGCTTTTTCGGTGCAGCTCTGACCGCCAGTCCGCCGCCACCACCACTGCGTGACGGCGCCGAGCGTTCCTGAGTTACGGGGACCGCCAAGGCCCAGCAGGACCGGCTTCGGCACGCGGGCGGCAGCGGCGGCGTCCGTATCGATCATCGCCCGTAAAAGCGAGAGCGGAAATGAGCCCTTACCTGCCTCGCGGTGAACTCCAACTGTCATCTCTACAACTGTTATTAATTCCATCCATCCATTATCTGTACACGCTTATCCAGAGCAGGGTCCATCCATTATCTGTACCCGCTTATCCAGAGCAGGGTCCATCCATTATCTATACCCGCTTATCCAGAGCAGGGTCCATCCATTATCTGTACCCGCTTATCCAGAGCAGGGTTGCAGGGGGTGCTGGAGCCTATCCCAGCGTGCATTGGGCGAGAGGCAGGAATACACTCTGGACAGGCCGCCAATCTATCGCAGGGCGAATCATTTTTGGCTGCTGCGTTCCACGCGCGTCCGGTAAATCCGGCAAACGCGTCGGTTTCGCTGAATTCATCCCGGGTGCGGAGTGCTGCTCTCACCACCTCGTGCAGACTCCACTCCAAGATGTCCGCACCGCGGCTCCTCCTGTATAAACGCTCGCACATGCCCAGAGTCTGCTCTCGCTCAGCTGAAATATATTCGGCTCAGATTCTACCATGCCGAGATTAGATCACCCATACCAAAAATAATTCTTCCATAATGATGAGCAATAATACAAAGGGATTTAAGGATTTATTTTCTTTTTTTATGACAATCACACAGTCTGAAAAGTGCTGGACGGTTTTAAAATAGGAAGAAATTTGAAGCTGAAGTCGGAAACGTGTTGATTTTATTTCCAGACTTCAGCCGGAGGAGCTGAACTCGGCCGTGCTGAGCTACATGAGCGAGTCCCTGGGGTACGGCCTCTCTGACGTCATCCACACCCTGGTCAACAACCGGCCCTCGTCCATCATGGCCACCTACTGCCTCCTGGTGAAGAAGCTCGCCCGCAACCAGAAAGGGCTCAAGGCCATAAAGGTACTTTCGGGGGGGCCCTAAATAATTTGGGGGCCCCTCCAAAACACTGGCGAGAAGGCGGGGCACTGGGAATGTAGGCGAGGCCATGGGTCAGAAGGAAGGGCCCTGGGTGAGAAGGAGGGGCCCTATGCGAGTAGGCGGGGCCCTGGGAAAGAAGGTGGAGCCCTGGGTCAGTTTCCTTTCTCAAACTGTGATTGGCGTGTTTGACCACGTTTGCTTCCATCACAGAAAGTCGGCAGCAGTGAGTGGAATCTCCCCAGCAAGACGTGGACAGACTGCAAGGAGAAAACACCCCAAAAGGTCCTGCCACAGGTACTGGAGATGCATTAACATGGTCTTGATCAATTGATCACATGCTTAGGAAATTCAGAAATGATAAAGTATAATAAATTTCTGATCCTGTAGCATTTGACCATCTGACAAAACGTTCTCTGGATTATTTTTCTGCTCATCATTGTTGAATATTGTTGTATTTATTTACTTTTGCTATGTTCTGTGGATGATTCTTATATTGTTAAAAGATTTGGTGTTCAGAGTTGTTTCTCAATCCCTGGAGTGATGTCTTTTTGTTTTCTTCGTATATTGCTTATCTGTTCTGTTCTGAGTGTAATTTGAAATCCCACCCCTCAGAGATGGTAGAAACCCAATCTAAATGCTCTCTGCCTGGTGCTGTTTTCCAAAGGAGGCCACCGCGGAGAAGAGCACGAAGAAGTCCAGCAGGTCGTTGCGAGCCCAGTGTCACGACGATGAGTCCCCAGATGACAGAAAAAAAGCCGACGAAACCGCGAAGGAGAACCTGACGGCCACCGAGCCCAACGAGACGTCGCTGCCCTCGCCGCCGCGGTCCGCGGACGCCATTACCGACGACCAGATCGCCATCACACTGGAGAACAAAGAGGGCTTCTTTCCGGAAGGTAATCCCACGCTTCCCTTCGTCTTTGTTTGTCCCTTAGGCAACAAACCCGCACGTTACCGCCCCTTTCCCATCCGGATATGGAACATACTGGAATATATTTCGAATATTTGTACCAATAAAGGACTATGAAATGGAATATAGCAGAATATATTTTGTGGACTTATATGTGGGAAATATAATGATAAATATATTTCACAGCAGACTGATACAGTTCAATACCTGAAAGTATATAATTAGTATATTTTCAAATATATTCTGAAGGGGTACAATATCTTGATATTGCACTTCAATATATTTTCAGTATATTTCATCATCGTAAGAGTGCGGTTGTTTCTTTCCCCATTCTGAGGACCTGTCGCTTCCTGGTTTCAGTGTCCACGTTCGCAGAGCGGGAAATCGTGCACCTCTCTCCCCCCAAGACCTCCTGCGAGTCGGCCCCCTGCGACGTCCCGGCCAACGGGGACCCCGGCCAACCGCCGAAACCCCACGAGGCGCGGCCCGCCCTCTCCGAGAACCGCCCGGCGGACGGGGGCAGCCGTCGCCACGCCGACGACAAGCTGGACAAGCTCCAGGCCTTCTACTCGGACAAGGGCGTCTCTCCCAGAATGCACCAGGAGAACAGGGCCCACTGCAGGAGCCCCGTGGCTCAGCAGGAGGCCCGCTTCAAGGACATCCTGAAGGCCATGGACGAGAAGGCCCCGGCCCTGACCTGGCGGTGCCCGGAGAAGGACGGCCGCCATTTTGCCACCATAGACGCCATGCAGACCACCTCGTCCCCCTTGCCAAGGCTGAGGCACGCGGCGCCCAAGGAGGGCGTGGCCCGGGGGGTGACGTGGATGGGCGTGACGCGGCACAGCACGGGGGGGTCCCCCTTCCTGGTGAACGGGTCCAGGCCGCCGGCGTTCCCCGCCGCCCGGCAACAGACCCTGGTGATCAAGAGCCTGCGCCACTCCAAGGAGAGGGGGCGCGTCGTCGGGGGCAACGGCGCGGCCAAGCGCAACTCCGTCCAGCTCAGGGGCTCCCGCCGGGCGGCCGACCTCAACCTGCCGCTCCTGTCCCCCGCCTTCCAGCCCAAAGCCGACCGGAAGCCTGAGCTCTTCCGCATGGATTTCAGGTAGAACGGGCGCCAAGGGGCGCAAGCGGAAACCAACGCGGAATCGCGAGGAGTTTTACAGGAAAGGTGCCTCACGCCTCTTTTACCTACACCCCATCTTTACGGTATGTGTGTTATGGGGGCAGCTGAGAGGTGGCTTTCGGGGACAGGCTGTCCCACACCAAAAAGAGCAGGGGTGGGCAATCCCGGTCCTGGAGGGCCAGTGTGTGTGTGCAGCAGGTTTTTTGTTTCCACCAACTGCCCTGGCCAAATGAGCTACTTGGCTGTACAGACCGACACTGGTTTACTTGCAGATTAGATCACAGCAAAACATTTCATATAGGGACACAAGGAGAGTCACACGGAGAGCTGTCATTCATGCACGTATTAAGAAATGTAGCTAAAATAAGTCAGATGGTCGTAAATGTTACGGCTAATTTATCAATTAAGGCCAGGAGTTGGCATGAACACCAAAAACAGATACGGTCCTCGCTGCACACCCCTGAACAATGGTTACAGACAGCTGGCACTTGATGTCCCAAAAAACAGATTTTTCACCAAAGCGATTTTGTATCTTTGGCCAATTTCAATGTGTACCGCATATTTCATATCTATACAATTGATTTTTTCCCCCCATATGCCCACTATAACCCATTTTATTAGATAAATAGTATGTTATTGTTTCCTAACGTCACAATTTTATATTGTAATGATCAGGTGTGAAAAAGCTTGGTACCAATCCATATTTACCTCATAAAGGGCCTGTGTGATTTAATGATGTGGTAACATCGTTTAACTCTGGTGCAGAAGACCAAGATCTGGTTTCTGTTCCTAACCTTCCTACCTCTAGCTCACGTGACTGAAACAAGATGTTTCCACCAGAGGTGGGAACACCCAGTTAACATGTATCATTTCCAGAACATTGGGGAAGACTGTGGTGAGAACTCTATTTGGTTGTGAGAAAACATTGCTTTAAGAACTGTCCCAAAACAGTTATAGAATATCTTTTTGTAAAAAAAAAAAACAAACAATGTTACCGGCATATGGCAAGTGCACAGGAAGTTACCCTAACTTTCCAAATGCTCTGGAAATGTTCTAAGAACCAAAAATTGTTAGCTGGGTAGACTTGTGTTTGGCTGAGCTTAGCATTAGCGCTGTTAATGGGTCTGAACCATTTAACTATGTAGTAATGCAGCAGCCTAGTGTTGTTAAAGTTACCATTCTCTCACAAATATGTCAGATCTCCAACCAAACCCCTGCCCCCGCCCCTGGCTCCGCCCCCATCTACCTCTAACACTTTCTTTCGACTTTGTTTGCTTTTACTGAGATCTCTTGACAACTGTGAGACAGTTTTACAAGGAAGCATTTGTCAGCCGTGCCAAAACAAGGAGAAACGTGTCGACAGATAACAGAGGTAGCTGCCTGCAGGTCTAGAATATGGTGTACATATGCAGATTTTTTTTTTTTTAAGAAAATGTATAGATGTTTATTTTGAATGTATGTGTACAGTATATATTTTCAGGATCGGTCAACCAAATGGGAAATTTTTTTGTTGCCAGGATACTTGAAAAATATGACTGAATCCATTAGGATTATGGTCAGTTCAGTTTCACAGAGGTCAATTCAGGAAATTCATTTAAATGTAATTCATCGGTTGAAAATCCACATTGAATCTTCATGGGTGACTTTAACTGAAATGGAATTAGCACAAAACCCGGAATACAGGCTTGGAAAGATTTGCTTCCGTCCTACGGTGCACTTAGGATCTTGTTATCCGGGTCCTATTCCTGGGAATCTTGTAATTGATGAGATTCTGGTCAGGATTTTAATTTTTTTAAATTTTTTATATGACAATATTCATATGCTTTTCGATATGTTAAAACACACAGTGTGTCATCTGTTTTTAGAGTGATGTCTATGTAGCAATAATATGTAAATATTTTTTAAAATATATATAATGTTTACTTTTGATTTATTGCATTGTAATAAATTATTATTTAGGAAAACCTGGATTTTGGAAATTAATTTCATGGTTTGTAGCACCTAATCTGTTGTTTTGGATCAGTGTCAAGCCTAGTAGAGTACTTTTAACCGTACATTTCTTGCTAACACCAGAATTAACTACGATTTAACACTACGACTTTGCCCATGTACTCCCTGATCATTAAAACGTTTTCAAGTTGAACTCTTAAAATAAAGAGTGAAAAATAATGTGAATAAAACATTGATCATTTTGTACAAGAGCTGAGCACAGTGGCCTTTAAGTTATCATGTTTAAAAGAGGGGCAGGCTCATACAGTATGTATGAATCCGAGGCTGGAGAACTGCTTATGTAAATGTTTTGTTTCTCAAAACAGACCCCTACATTGGTGTGAATAATTGATGGGTAAAGGAATCTTTTTGGGCTCTGAACCGGGACTGAATAATTGAAGGCTTGTTGTGGCACCAGATATCCTACTGAATGGGAGCTGTCCCTGCCGTGTGAAATGGTGAAGAGAGATTGAAACGATTGAAGCGTTTCTTATCTGCTCGCGTTACCACTCAGAATCAACCGAAATAACGTATCCGTGTTCAAAAGCAAAGCCTCGCGCCCATGGAATGAAGGGACGCGAGCGTCCTCGCCCATAAATGTCTATATTTACTATACTTAGGCCTATTGTCCTCTCACTGACTTTTCTCATGCGTAGAAACGCTGAATACTCTTATGAGAAATCCTTATTAATCAGGGGTGGAAACTGCGAATGAATAATGTATCATTCAGAAATTAACATTGTATTCACCTCAACAAAGACACTTACGTATTTGGTCATGCAGCTGCAGTGATCAGTGACACTCATTGTTAATTTAGAATGTCAAACACTGAACCATTTCTTCCGCACGTAATTTTTCACTGGTTAACAGCTACCGTATGTTCCAGGCTCAAAATAGCCCGTAATGTAAACGTGTCCTAAAAGTTGTATGTTCTCACATTGAAGGTCTCCACGGAAACCGACGACTCAATCAGCTGCAAACACGGCGATCAGGCCCCCTTCTCACTACTCTGATGAGTCACCATTTTGAGCGCTCTTTAAAACGGTTACATACACAGGCATATGCATTCCACGTGCTGCGCAGCTGCCATCGGTGAGCCATGGTAATTCGGGCTTTTCAGAAAAGGCATGCTCAAACGTACATTTGCTGATCTATCTTCAGACAACATGAATACTGTTGCGGGGCGGGCTAAAATTCCTCCCCTCCTTTTGTGGACCTGAGATTTATTGGGCGGGGTCTTCAGCACGCTTTCAGATCGGCCCAGTGATAAATCTGGAGCTTGATGGACTGCGTTCCTAATGAAGCAATAATGTGCTTTCAGAACTGTCAGTGATAAGTGTGCCTGTTTTCCCAAATTCTTTATTACGGTATTTGAGGAATACCCCCCGGAAATAATGGCCTTTGTTACTTCATACTTTAAAAAGTTTTCAATCAAATTGGTTTGTTATATTGAAAAAGGGCTCCATGTGAGTTCATGTGTCTCCTGAGGGACCATCTTAGGCGCAACGCAATTTTTCCCCTAACGGTGCTAGGTAAAGATGTTTCTAAGCATATCTGTGTGTGCTTAAGGTGTCACAGGTTCAAACGTCGAGTGAGTTCGTACTGACTATGGGAGGGGTTGAACAGCAACTACAGATAATCAAGATTCTCATGCCCCGACCAAACCAGGCCAAAGTCACTTGTTACTCTTAACCGAACAGATGTGGCACAACACTGTTCTGGTTTTGTCTTGCCGGGCCATAAAACATTAGCAAATCTAATAAGAAACATTTAAAAAATACCCATAAGTCTTTTCGACAGTCATTAAACGTGAGTCGCCTTGGGGTAGGGGGTCACTTGTAGAGGCAGGCGCTATCATTATCCACACCATACTGAAACAATGGTTGCTTACTCCGAGAACTCGAAAAAAGAGCGATGCGTTCAGCCTGGCCTACCACTTTACAAAGCGGAGAGAAAACAGACCCGAGCGCCTCTGATGTCCGTGGTACTCAGCTTTACATATTGACTGGCCCACATCCAGCTCCTGGCCGTCCGACAACTGCGTCAAATATTAGAAGTGACGTGTCTGCCTTCGTCCAATGAAAATAGCGCCGGAGTTAAACTGTAACCAGGTGGAGTGATAAGGTGCACCCCGGTTAAGGTGCTCCAGGTTTATCGAGTGAGCCCAGCGGGATTAGCGAACGCCAAAACATGTCCTCACTTGCCTGAATATTGAAAACATGTCCTTCCTGAAAATATGCCTCATTATCTAATTAGACGTTTGTTTAAATATTAATCGCGTGCATTCCAGAATATTTAACTAGCCCACGCGTGGGGTCGTGTAGCGTAGCAACCTCCTCCTTTTGCTCCTTAAAATGCATGGTCCCATCCCTTAAAAACATGCAGCGTGTTCATATCAACATTCCAGAAAGTTAATGGGGATGTACAATGAAGAAGAACAACACGGAAGAAATCATTTTTCTGTTTTTAACCTCGGTGATTCTATATTATCCTATAGCATGCATTAACAGATCATGGGAAAATGTATTGCCAAGGTTTGATATTGAATCACTTTGTGATCTCTGAAATAGGCTATAGACATCTCACACATAACTTACACATAGTTAGACAAGGGGGGTGGGGGTGAGAGTAGTTCATTGGTCATTTTAACAGATCATCCCTGTTTTCAATCTACTTTGGAAATAGGAAGACGTAAAATATGTTTTTGTTCATATTTATATTCAAGAGGTGCCTCACCCATTTGATGGGACTGTGCACGTTTCCAAGTCAATGATTTCATAGCAACATTGCAAACTGGCAGGCTGCCCACTATTAAACATTCATTTCCCAGTAATATATATTTTTTAAATCTCAAATACATTTTCACCTTTTCACTGAGCAGACAGTGTTCCCACAGTTGATAACAGATACATGACTTTAAACAGTGTATGTTTTTAATTTCCATGGCAACATTTTTGGTGTTTCATATTAGCACACCATGTTGGGTAAACGTTTTCAAGAATAAGCCAGACATTCCTATAGTATGTACAAACCTCCTGCCCCCAAATTTGCTGTTTGGTTTGTTCATTGAACACAGGTCTGAAAATGCACATTTTCAGTTAAATTAAATTTCACTGCATCTACTAAATTCTAACAAATAAATATTTTGAATGAGTTATGAAAGCAAGCAAAAATGACACAAATAATGTATGAATGCAGTAACTAAATACAACTCAGGCCAACTATACAGATTAAGAGAATTATTGGATAATACCTTTAATTTTTAAAAACAAAGGTAAAATACCACTGTTCAGATAAGCTGCTGAAAAATACAAAGTTGACAGGATATGTGACTTATTAAAAACAGAACTCGGTGTCTTCTGCAAGCAAAACTGTGCACATTAATACTATCAGACTGAAACGGATATTTGGAAACACTGCTTGTAGGGAATTTAATAGGCTCATACCTGCAGCCATTCTTCACCTGAGACACACTAGCGGCGGCAATGATGTTTGATGGACGTTGATCCATTGCTGAATAAATCATGAGGCGGCTCCGGCCTTCGGTTCAAGCATAAATGCCGCCGTATCAATTCAGAGATTATAATCGCCTAATTAAGCAAGCATTGTGGAAAACATATCAAGCGATTTTGATCATCTTTTTGTGCAGTCGACACACCATCAATTTGCCATTGTCAGAAATCTCAAACTACACAAAACATATAATACTGGGCGCTTGGCGTTAGGTTGCGGGGAGGGGGCGGTAAGGGGTTTTTAAACCGAGATGGAATTAAATCCGAGGTATTAGGAGGTAGCCGGAGTCAGCACCTCCCTGACTCGCGTGTCCCATGGAATAGCCGCGCGCGCGCTAATTCAGTTGATCGGGTTTCTAATGACGCTCATTCATAATTGAGCGGTGGACTCCCGGGGTGCACAAGGGGCCGGAGCAAAGGCACGGGTCCAGGCGCGGGGTCATTTGCGCACAAAACGGCAAGCGGTGCCGGGAACACAACGCAGACACTGTTTAATTCATGTAACCTCTGATTAACTGTCAGTTTAGGATCAGCACCACCCAAATCCCTAAAACGCGCCGTTTTGGCCAACCCCTTGCACCTGCTTCCTCCCGGCGCAGGTGCGTCTCTAGGAAACGACAGGACTTAAAATAAGGGTACCGCAACATTTAGCTTTTCTTAAAATTTTAGAACTCCACTTTTCAAAGCAAACCGTTAAATTAAATTTTGATTGTCACAACTTCATCGGGTTTTGCTATCGACAAAATGATCAGATTAGGCTGGGTATTGTTGTAAAAATAAACAGACATATAACATCATCTCTGTGTATAAAAGTTAAAGACCCAGAGTTGTGGCGGTAATACTTGCACAGCACAAGCATCCGTCTTCAGTATAAATCTATGCAAAATACATAGCCTATTTGAATAACCTGGACGGGTATTTTTGTTTATACCCTCTTTGCAGCATTTCTGAAATTCAGATGACATGTCAGAGACTCCGTGTAAAGTTACACACTGACCTCAATGATGAAGCTCCCACATCACAGCACATTGATGCAACTGCAGTTCTTGAACAAGGTTATAAATATAAAATATATTTTCTGCAATGTTAATCTGCCCATTCGTCTTCTTTACTATAGTTTTCCACCATATTGTTTGTGTCAGACTCACATACCTGAGTAAGTACCAAAACTGATCACCTGCTAGAATGAGTTCATGAAGGTGAAAAGACGGTTAACTGTGCCCCCAAGTGTTTTTTCCTTCTCATGAAAGTAACCATTTTATGAAATTCAGCAAATATATGTGCAATCAAGTGACACCTCCACGTTTTTCAGTATTTTAACTCACAAGGTCGCTGTAGTACAGTTGTGTCACGCAGTTGGCTACGTTGAAGTTTTTACATTTTTACTACATCATTCTGTACTAAGGATAGTATTATAAAGCTAAGCACTTCAACAAGCACAATAGGTCCTAACAGTAAACAATTCAACATTGTCCTGTAAATGAAACCCCTCATCGACGAAGAGGAGCCAGATTATCAATAAGTAATTGTGTTTACAGTACTCGAGTGGTCATTTAATCCAGTGGGTAGATAATAAAGCCTTATTTAATCTATTAAATTGAACAATATTCAGCAAAAACATATGTTTAGCAGTTTTTATTTGTGCTTTAAATAAACAGCTAAAATGAACACAGAGTGGCAAATGGAATTAAAACTATGTTTTGTTAAAAACTGTCACAATTGCATTAACATTGGATTTAGATAATGGATTCCCTTGTATGAATCGTGATAAAAAGCAGGCTATTGCTCGTTCAATACATTGCCTTCTTATGGGCAACGTTGTTGATGCTTGCATTTTCAAAATTCTTTGATTGGTGGTTTTGGACACTTCCGCAGGCGTGCACTGAGAGCAGCGTATGGAAAGACCGAAGTCTACTTCATTTTCTATAAGTCCACTCGCATAGAGCATTTAAAGGTGTTTACAGTGCCTCATGTGCCAGAACCGCATTATTCCGAGCATTTTAGGAGATTCTCAGTCAACCGAGTTAGGCTGTAGATGGGCCAACAGTACCCTCTACTGAATTAACACGGTAGTGCGAGATTCTAAGATTCTGCGTTCATTCTAAAAACACCCAACCGCTTTCAATACTATTTAGAAGTCTTCGGTTAAAAAATATAATGTATATATTTTATTGTTTAGTATTTTAATTGGTTCCCAAGTTAGTTACTGGTGTTTGGCAGAAAGGTTAATTTTTCTGTATCACAAACGACAACCATGTATTCGCATAGATGTTTGTAAACTTGGTAGATTATGTTTGGAGTCTAACAGGCTCTGAAGTGGTTTTGTTTCCTTAGGCTTCCTGTAGAATTTGGAAGAAAGTAATTTTATCAAGTTTTTTTTTTTTTTTTTTTTTTTAATCAATCTAAAAAACTTTCCTAAATAAGAACTGGCAAGATTGGGCGCTTCAATGGCCGACACAAACATATTCAAACACGATTCTGGGTTTTAATTTGCATATTGATTAAACAGGTGACCCCACCCTGGCCATCTTTCAGTTAAACATTAAATGCAAAACAATCTCACGAAACATCAATCGATGATAAAGGCTAAAGTAACTGGCTTTGATATAAAACACACTGTGTTAGCTTACTTGTAAGCGTTCTCCAACCACACCGCAAGTCGGTTCTTGCCTCCAAGATTCATTAACTCCGTTTGCAGAACTGCGCATGTTCTAGGAATAAAAGGGATCTAAGCCGACAGCATCATGGATGACTTCAATGCCGGGGAGGAGGTAGCCGACGAAGCTAACGTGCCTTTGTTTGCTAGATGCAGGCTTTAAATGTTGCTGATGTAACGTATAAAACAACTTGCTGGACATAGTGTCAATATTACCTTTCCTAATTTGCTGTCCATTAGTCAGATGACGTTAGCTAGTTTACTGTTGGTGCTAGCTAGATTAGCTAAAGTGTTAAAATTAGCTAGCTAGCTATAACAGTTTGTCTTCATTTTATTTTGTGGGCTTGGCATCCATTCATTTCTTTCGTTTAACGTTCGTATAGATAAGAGTATCAACCTTGCCAGCTAAGGTTGCTTGATAACCTTATTATTTTGATCTGCGGTGGTTTCGTTTGACAGTGGCTTTAGTGCTAGCTTGCTAACATTTTTTTGTTTGCTGTGCGACAATTGTTGGTCTAATTACCTTAGTATATGTATGATCGACATTCATTACTAAGTATGTAAGTTAACTTATTTTTTTTACTTAGGCAAACATTCATTTGCAGCTGGTATGTTGCAGCCTGGGTCGTTAACTTTGCTCAGTTTGATGTTTGGCATTAATCTGCAGTGACAAGTATTTAGCTGGACTAAGTTAGCTGAAGCTAACGTTTCAGACAGGACATGGTGACAGAAGATATAACGTTAGCATGAATGAGTGTGGTTTGGGTTGTACTCGATGTTCTTTTGTGTTTAATTGTTATGTTTGTTTTAACAGACTGCCTTTGTCGTTGATGAAGTGAGCTCCATCATTAAGGAGGTAAAGCAATACTTCTGCTTCTACTGAAACTACTGGGTTATTACCATGCAGGATTCACTTATGCATTGTGTTTATTTTTGGTTGTTTGCTCACCCAGCTGCACAGTGAACGACTGATTTTATTAATGTTTTGCCGTTTTATTTTGTAACCTGTTTTTGTTTTATAGTCCGTAGAAGGAGCGATCGGCGGAAATGCGTATCAGCACAGCCGAGTGAATCAGTGGACAACAAATGTAGTGGAGCAGTGTCTAAACCAGCTGACCAAACTCGGAAAGCCCTTCAAATACATAGGTATGCGTAGAGAGAGTGAGGCTGTCTTTGGGGAACTCAGAAGTGGAGAGGCTTTCTGTATTAACCTTTGTGAATCAGCGATTTATTGCTAAATAATGAGATCATAAGCGTATCTTTTTCTGTCTTCCATCAGTGACGTGCATCATCATGCAGAAGAACGGTGCCGGGCTGCAGACGGCCAGTTCCTGCTTCTGGGACAACACTACTGACGGTACGATTAAAACACACCAGTGCATTTGGGCTAGAGTGACTGTAAGCTAGGCGGTCTGTTAAAAAAAGCTCTGTTAAATGAAGACCACAGTATATTAGTGATCTCCAAGGGGTCAGGCACCAAGCACAGATGAATTGAGTGGGTCTTTAAAATAGCATTTTGTGAATGCTTCATATACAAAGCACACACATTGTGTAAAGTTAATGTTAAACATTTGTATATGGTACGACCTGCCAGGTCATGCAGCTAAAGCCTCTCTTCATTACACATTCTGTTTGTATTCGAAGGTGCATATTCCATCCATTTATCCTTATGCACACAAACAGTGCAAGGAGAATGTCTGCCATTTTACGTACGTACAGTAGGTGGCGTTCTGTAGTTGTAACGGTGTCATTTTCTCTCTTCTAGGAAGCTGCACTGTCAGATGGGAAAATAAGTCCATGTACTGCATTGTCAGTGTCTTTGGGCTAGCTATATAAGCACAGGCCTTGCAGGGTTACCTGCACAAAAATCCAGCTTATTTTTTATGTAATTATCTAGTGAATGTTTTTCCTTTAATACAGTGAGTTATGTCAACCTCAAACTACAGTGCATTCCTGTTTTGTAAAGCGAGTCTTTAGGGAAATCCTTCAGTCAAACTTGCCGGGCATTTCTTCCGTTCTTACCGACAGCATATTCAAATTCCTGTTCCAGTTCCCAGCTGCTGTTAGCCAGTCTCTGTTACTACCAAAGTGTTTCTCGACTGCTCTGAAGGTGCAAGAACTGTACTGTGCCGTTAACTTTTCAAGTGAAGTGCTTCTTGTGCAAAGGTTTGTTTTATGTTTTATTACACATTTTCCACACTTTGTCTGTGTTTTGTGTGCGACTTATTCACCAACTTGACTAATTTCAACACTTGGAATCCCCGGTGTCCGTGTTTAAATAATTGCTAAACTTTTGCCTAGCATAAGTTTTGTAAAATTCACAAATTCAGCTTTAAAAAAAAAAAAAATTCAAAGTGACATTTTCAAACTGTTCAGTGATGTCAGATTTTTATTAGTCTGCGGAGATAACAGCAATTCGCTTAATGGACACATTGTGAACCTCCCAGCATCTCTTGGAATAAACGTTACAGCTTACATGGAACACACCAACGTCATTACATTCACATGAGCGTTATGTCCAGTGAGTCTCTGTACACGGCTATCGTTTGTGATCAGATGAATCTGTACATCGCTGCCGTTATAATTCAGTGGTGAAAAAACAAACCCATATACATATTAATTCCTATGTACTGTGTAACAAGTGATAGTAAGCAAGGCACAACACTTTCTGGGGTTTAATGACACGGCTTTTCTTCCACACAGATCTGGGTTTAAATAACCTGTTTTACCTTTCCAACTTAAACTTAATGATCTTACCTTGTTGTGGCGCCACAACGTGATCATGTAGTCCGCAAGCATAAAAACAGGGACTACAAAATATCGGGACGTTGTGTAAAGGTTCTATATTCTGATTCTTTTAAAGCACATTTTCCCGCGATGTGTGTCAATTTTTTTAAACCAACAAATAAAGGGGCCCAACTGCAATTGCGTAATAATGCTATAGCAAACAAAAGATTACGTGGTGGGGAGGACCTTTCTATTTACACGTGCAATAGAAAAAAACTGCAGACGGTCAATATCTGCTGGGTGAACATTTCAGTTACGACACCTAGTTAAGCCAACAGGCCAGCAATATCATTTAAATGCTCTTACAATATGAAGCAACATTTGAATACCATTTTAATATCGATGTAGAAACTTTGGCAAACACTTTGAGGGTAATTGGAAATTAAGACGAAACTAGGCAAAGGAAACATTCACTAACCACTGTACAATTTCACTAAGGTGAGAGTTCCTTTGGGATTTTACATTCTTGTACGATAGTAGACTTAAGAACGTTCGTCTGTTGCGGCAGGAATGTGCAGTATTGCATGACTTCAGTTTTTAAAAAGGAACCGTTTTTTTCGGGGTTTTTTTCAGCTTCAATAAGTCACGAAACAAAAACAGGGAGTGCGATTTCAAAGCGGCTCTGGAAACAGGAATGATTTCAGGCAAAGTAGTCACGTTAGCACGTAAACAATTACACCTACAAAGTTTAAGGCCCTCTCATCGACAGCACAACTCGACAGACACCCAGTGCTGTCCGTGCCGACGGAGAAGCAGACGGAATGGGGAAATCACGACATTTTACACACAAAAAAGGATTAAACCTATTTAAAATCAAAGCGCTCGTTTTTTTTATATGCGATGCAGTATGTACAGATTGTGACATCTCTTTGCCTCTTCCCTTATACAGCCAGTATCATCCATGTTCATTTCTTCAACAATCATACCGAAATGGGAAAAATAAAAGAAAAAATAAAAAGTTGTTGAGAAGCTGGCGGCTGTTTTATAGCTAGTTGTCCAATTTACAGTTTCCCTTAAGCAACCGTGCCGCCAGGCGAATTCAGTACATGCCCGCATAACACTACTCTTACTGAAATTAAATTACATTCAGTGGCAATTAAAGGTTTTTTTTTCAGTTTAAAAATATATATATCATTTGCATTTAATTTAAACAAGACACTATTTACATACACGTGGTTCCATAAGTTCGTGGCCCTACCACTCCCCCTTCCGTCCATGTTACAATGAAGGCATGTCACTCAAGTAGTCGATCAATCGCTGTCACTTTCATCCTGGTACTTTGCTGCAGCTTTGACGGCACGCCCATTTTGTAGAGGCATCTCTTCGTAGTCGCTCCTTTAAATGAGATCAATCAAAAATATTATTTTAAAGACATGGAAGAAAAAGTGATTTAACGATGGAAATTAAAATAAGCACTTACAGTGTAAACGAATAAAAGTGAAATTTACCCGTATATGACTTCATCATCAGAGTCGTTCAGCATCGAAAAAGCAGGATTATCCTTCAGCTGCGAGTCTAAAACGAAGATTTGGTCTCATGAACTCCAGCTGTCCACTTTGAATCAGTTACATATTTCCCTCCTCTACCACAAGAGGGCACTGTAGTTCTCACAGGTGAACATCTATGTTCACTTACTGTCATCTCAAAATCACTGATGGATGGAAATTCATACTTTAAAAAAAACCTTTCAAATTATGCACTTGCACTGTTCTGAGAGCCATAAAATGAAGCCATTTATGTAGTTGAGATGTCAGTAAATGGACTGCAATGTACTTCCACAAAATTGTATTTTTACATGTCACAACAGTATTTCAAGACTTTAAAAAAAAGTTCAGAAAAGAACCAGTAATGATCTACAAGTTCAAATAACCTCAGGCGGCTTTGCTTTATAGTCTTCCACACCTTGCAGAAGTTCACATGTGGCATAAGGCTGGTTCAGTTTGACTCACCATAGAGGGCGTTCTTTGAAGGAGAGTACACAAAAGCCAGAGTGTAGAGGTAGAAGTTCAGCAGGCCGTAGAAGGACAGAAATTCAGCTGGTACTACTGCATTAAGGAACGCAGCTCGATTTGTCTGACTGTTTGCGTGAGCGAGCCTATAGATCAGCACTTTTCACCTTTTCTTAATAGTATCTGAGCACACAACAAAACTAAAAGCCCCGTACCAAAGTAACGGAATAAATGGTGTATTTTTTTTTTAAGTTGTACGCTCAAAGAATATTTATTTACATTTGATTCTCTAGCATACTTCAAACAGCTGTACTCCTAAAAAAAAGAAGTTAGTATTCGATAAAATTTCCAACCTTGGCTCTATAAGTTTTCCCACATAATGATTCCTGGTTCAATTAGCAATTATCATTATGCTCTCCGTCTTCCATTTTCTCTGTGAAGTACTCTATCAGCACATTTTTAAAAAAACACTCCTATCTCTAATCTACCAGGGCATTTACTTACAAGGGCTTGTAAACAAATGTATTTTCTTACAAACCTTTTGGGAAAAAAATAACAGTTTGACTATGATACAAATATTAATAGATCATTTTGTTTTCAGAAACAACAGATCACATTATACACATTTTGCCTTTAAACCCTCAAAGAAATATCAGTTTCTCTTGCATGATGCATTAACTCCCCAACGTAGCTCCCACAAACAAAGCACTTAAACTGAAGCACTTAGACTCTGAACCACAATGGATTCAGCAGTAGCCCCTTCCAGTTTCAAGTTTCAAGTTTATTTTATTTATATAGCATCAAATATTCCAGGCCAAAAGGATATAATTCTGGTAGTGAGTGGACAGCTCTGCCACAAAGTTGTCTTGAAGGACCTTGGCCCCAAACCTCAGGTACAGTATGACCATACTGGGGGGAAAAAACAAAACAAAACGGTTTATGTGAAGCATGATTAAGAATGGGGCGACAGGGACCAAATTCAATACTACAACTGGAATGTTAAAGACACTCAGATTTTAAATCCAGGAGACAATTTGCTCAAGATAATCAGTTATGGTTTAGAGCAGGGGAGGGCTATTCATGTCCTGGAGGGCCGGTGTGTGTCTGCAGGTTTTTGTTTCCACAAATTACCCTGGCTAAGTGAGCTAATTGGCTGTACGCACCAACACTGGTTCACTCGTAGATTAGACCACAGCGAAACATCCCGTATACAGACACAGGAGAAGTCTTCAGCTGTCCTTCATGCGCTTATCAAGAAAAGCAGCTAAAATGCCAGATAGTGTACATGTTAGGGGTAATTAAGTAATTAAGGCCAGAAGTTGGCATGGAAACCAGAAAGAGATATGGCCCTCATTGCCCACCCCTGGTTCAGAGACCCAGCTAACCGACAGGACAGTGGCCCCTCCACATAACCAACAGATTACTCACAAAAGGCTCCACCCTCCTAGACGATGATGTCACCAGATACCAGTGTTCTTCTGTTGTACCAGTGTACAGCAACCAAACTTATCAGGCTTTTTTTTTTTCCTCAATAAAATAAATATGTGTTTACAGTTCATGGATGGATGGGGGGGGGGGGGTCCATACTCAAAAACAAATATGCTGTGTGAAACGCACACAGATTGTATTTTCACAGAGAGCATACGCTCTGATCGGCTTAAATGAAGCCAAGGAATGCCGCGTGTGCATTACACAACTTACCTGATAACTAGCACAACAAAGGTCAGGGCCGTCAAGAACTTTAGTCGGAGATCTGGCACAAAAAGAAAAAACACAGACAACCATAAATACGCTGTACCTATGCTTCTACACACACATTCCCATTTAAACGGGCGACAGGGTAGAATAATGGGTAAGGAGCTCGCCTCGTAACCGAAAGGTCACGGATTCGAATTCCAGGGAGGACACTGCCGTTGCACCCTTGAGCGTTTGCTAAATGCAATGTAACTGATGTAAAGTATGTGACTGGAAAAGCGTGCTAATCGCACACAACCGCAAGTGGATAAACACAGAGAATGCATGTGACCTGATCAGACCAGGTAGGGCAGACCAGGTAGGGCAGCTTTACCTGAGTAAGGCATGTTCTTCAGCTCAGAGCAGGCTCGGACTATCAGGAATATTAGATATAAGACGTAAAAGCAGGCCACCACCAGGAAGAACATCTTCATTCCCTAAAAATAAAGAGCAATGAACACACTAATCAGCCTCATTTACAGCTAAACATAGGCTGAGTCTACAGGTACATATTTTATATAAATATATAATCGCACATACATACTGTGTGAATACAATTTTAAGAATTTATTTGAATCAAAACCGATAAATTCACAACACAAAATGGGAAACAATCAGCAATAAGCTATACTCCACTCTCTAATTTTAGTCCCGCAATTAGTGCACATTCCCTTTAACAAGCGATTCTTCTTAAGAGAGTTATTAAGCCATTAAGAGTTCATCTTAAAATCTTTAAAATGTATATACGATCTACCTGCAAGGAACTGCCGGTACATTGCTAAAGAAACTGAAATTTGACCATATACTGCTGTTATGACAAGTTAAAGCAACAGTTTAACTGCAGTATGACAGTTTGACAGAATAACGGTCAGCAGTAACTGTACCTGAAAATTGTGTATGTCTACTTTATACTGGTATGTCGGATCATGGAGCTCATTCACCCTGTGGGAAAAAATTATTCAAATTCAAACTAGTCTTCACAGGACATGACATTTTTGACATTATTTTGAGGTTCGCCAAAGGGAATAAAAAGCTACATGGAGCTGGCTTGCTTTCTGTTTTCTGTAATGTTACCTCTAGCTATCCAGCTAGCCACGTTAGACCACAGCAAGGTGAAAAATCCTGCATAGCGTGCCTTCAAGTTTGCTTACACAAGGTCAAACACGTTTAAGCAAAACACATGGGGTCCAATCCAACAGAGGCCCAAGGCCTCTCCTATGCTCTTCATGCCCCCCCCCCCCTCCCACTGCTGCACAAAGATTTCCCTGTTAGCGCATTTACAAACCTCCCCCCCTTCAGAACAGGACGTCATAATGAGCAGACAGTGTTCCTGACTCACGTCTGCCATATCCCCAGGGTGACAGCGGACAGCCACAGAAGGCCAACGATGACGAGCTTGGGCAGGTAGAAGGTGAGGCACTTCCTCTCTCCCTGAAACAGAAAGGTAACAGCCTGTTATAGCGTCAGTGCAAACACAACATCGTGTGTCAGGTACACTTACTCTGTTTATTCAACTGTTCAGCAACAGCAGCCAACAACAAGGACGATAATAATAACAACAGGAACAATAATACTATTATTGTTAATATTTTTATTACTATTATTATTATATGAGTAGTAGCACTTTACATAATACAGAATTTACATAGCATCCATTAATACAGCTAATATTCACTGAAGCAATGCAGGTTGAGTAAGTAATCCCTTTCTCAAGTATCCTACCCAGGACAAACCCGTGACCTTTGGCTTACAAGACCAGTTCCTTGCCCATCATACTATGCTGCCGCCCATAGTAGTGGCAGTAGTAGCAGGAGTACTATTAGCACTACTCCCCACTGGGAGTCTGTTTACTTCATGTGGGGGTCCAAGCCTAGTTTTTGCACTTTTGCTCCGTTCCTTGCTATTTTGTTTCTACTCTGTAAAGCGGCTTTGTGATAGTTTTCTGTAAAAAGCGCTATACAGATAAAACTGATTGACCCTGATGTTGCTCTTCCTTTTAAAGGCCCTTGCCCACATTGTGGTATGAGGCCCACCCCACGCGTTCAGGCAGCGAAGCACAGACCTGCTACCCAAGCCTCACCTGAACTCGGATCCCGTGGTACACGCAGAGCCAGAAGAGCAGCAGGGCACACAGGAACACCGCCTGGAAAAGGGCGTCCAGCATTCCCGGGAACCAGCTGTTCACCAGGAAGGACAGCGGGAAGAAGGGGTCTGAGGCGGGAAGAGGAAGAGGAAAAGAGCTGGATCAGGGGCGCACCAGACACAAAGCCTTTTCGGCAAAATCTTCACTCAGTCTTCACTTGAGTGCTTTTCAAGATCCTGACCGGTATACAATACTGAAGATTAAAAATAATGCCCGTGTAGAGGTGAGTTTGGTTTATAGTGATTTATGTCAATATTAAATCAATACTAATAGGCTTTGCCTTTTATATGGCTAGTTGTGCCGTCCCCACTGGACAATGGCCGTAGTTAGCACTAGATTTTAGATATTTTCCCCCAATAATACACCAACTCCTATATCCTTTACTGCAATCCTGGTTCATTAGAGAGGGAGGGGTTAATTAAGCCCTGTGATGAAGAAGGCGGGGCTAGGCTCTTTCATTAAGGGGGAGGGGACAGACTCATGCTGCGGAGAGGAGCTCACCGTTATACAGCAGCAGCAGGGGTAACAGGATGGACATCCACTTCTGCTCGATGCCCCAGTCCCTCATGGAGAACTTACGCAGCGAGTGAGCGAACATGCACTGGAATACACACACACACACACACACACACACACACACACACACAAACACAAACGCACGCACACACACACACACACACACAAACATAAACACAAACGCACACACACACACACACACACACACACGCGCGCACACACACGCACACACACACACACACACACACACACACACACATACACACAAACATGTACACACATACACACAAATACAAACATAAACATAAACACAAATGCACGCACGCGCGCACACACACACGTACACACACACACACACACACACACACACACACACTTAATGTCTTTTGAAGGTAGTGACTCAGTTAATAAAACAGAAAACTTTAAAGGATAAATTCTCAGACGTGGGGAGGGGAGGGGGGGGGGGCGTGGTAGGCTTACCGTCACCATGAAGGTTAAGACCACGAAGACAAACCGAAACCAAATTTCCACCTGCGAGAAGGACGGGTTGTAGAGCTTCCACTGCGAACAGAAGAGCGTTGACACGCCGTCAGAGTCGAGTTGACGCACCGCCCGAAGGCAAACAGCAGGGAAACACCCAGGGCAAGGAAACAGCCACGCCCTTGTTTGCGCTCACCGTGAAGATCACCTCCTTGACGCTGTAGGTGAGGTTCTCCAGGCCTCGGAAGCTGACGTTGATCCGATACTGCGTGTAGTTCAGGTAGCCCAGGTGCACCACGATGATCTCGTCGCATTTCTGGGCGTGTTACAGAGATCACACACACACACACACACACACCGTCAACAAAAACACACAGCGTATCACAAATAGTATTTTCACCCAAAAAATCTAATAAAAATGCAGCCTATGGTACCCAGTCAGGCACACAAGTGGTCTACAGGTCTGGGGTTCACAAATCCCCACAGAATATTATACTCATTTTTTTAAATTAATTAATTGGATTTCAATTCATGTACTGCCACGCGTGAATTAAAATGGAAGCCTCCCACAATCCTGGTGGGTACCCTACCTTGGGCACAAGACTTTAAAAGCAGCTCTTACCACTTCCTGCCTTGATCAACACACAAGATTAGAAGAGGTGGATCGTGGGTAATGGCTGTGTCTAAAACCAGGCTGCTTGTCAAGTGGGGGAAACGCCACTCGAACATCAAGCGGTTTCACACCACAGAAGTTGCTAACACCTCCAGAAACAGGTCACATGAAACAGAAATCATTTTGATAAGAAACAGCGTTTTTATACAAGGAGTGCCACAGACGTGCACAAGCTCACCTCAGCACAGTGCAGGGTGCGGAACTTCTGGTGCACGTTGTTGTTGACCTGCATCACGCTGGTGTCCTGCATCACCCCCTTCAGCTCCACGTTGATCTCAAACGGCTGGTGGAACTCCACCCCTGATTGGCCACAGGAAGTTTCAAAAAAATGCTCATAAGGAAGGGCTCTTTTTTTTTTTTTTGTCAATAAAGCCTAGTTATGTTTGCAGAGTGAGGCTTCACATGCCCCGTAGTGGGTTGGGTTGGGGGGGGGGGGGCCTTCCGTTTACTGTCAATCACTGCCTGGTTACGAACCAATAAAAAATGCTTTTCTCTCCACAGTAAAGCACAACGGCTGGTTCGTTCACGGGTGAGTGACACGTGATGACCTGTGATAGCTCCGCCTCTTTTGGGGCAGATGCAGCTGCACTCTCCCGTCATTCGCCAGCACCACAGTGTGTGAGGGAGGAAACGGCGCTCACCGTTGGTTTTATCTGGCTGGATCACGCAGGTCAGCCACAGCTGCTGGTTGTAGGTGGACAACGGCGGAGATTTTAAGTTGAACGGGCCAGACTAAAGAAGAAGAAAAAACAGATAGAAACTGAAATTATGCTACCTTACATGAAATAATCTTTTTTTTTTTACCAGTATAAACTGCTGATAAGTAACAATTATCCTTTAGTTCATGGACATGAAGGAACACATCATTCATGCAACTGGTTTTCAAAACGCAGCACACATACGCACACACACACACTCACAGACACACACACACACACACACACACTCACACTCACACGTACACACTCGCACACGTGCGCGCGCACACACACACACACACACACACAAGCTCTTTCAGCTCACCTTCACAGTGACATTCCCAGCCAACAGCTTGGTACCGATGTACGTCGACTCATAAATGATTTTGGGACCTGAGGAGGAAAATATAAACATGAACAAAGGCACCAACGGCGAAAGCCACTTTATTCACCACACCTAAACGTCCTGAGGGCGTTCCGTTCAACAAAGCCTGGCAACCATCAGCCATAAAGGCCTAAAACACGGCCTAAATTCAACAGTGTTGAGAAAACCACCCAATAAGAATTCTAAATAAATTAGCCCTGTTCAACAAATGAAAACAGATTGCATGGCTATATGCTGACAAACACTGGCAGTGAACCATCAAGTATGGCAAAACAAAAACCTCCAACTGTCACTGTTTATCGCAGACGAGAAAGAACGTATGGCCGCTGTATTCTACAAAACTGATTTTTCATTGTGTTTATTTTTGACAAATGGCAGACTCAAGAAATGTACCCCGTGCAACTTCTTTATTACTTTGGAATTAACAGAAAAATTATTTCATAACTCTTCTTTTAAAAGTGAAACTATCAGTAAACTTTTTTTTTCTAGCCTACGTCAACATTTTTAATCTCGCAGCAGGAGGGAATACGTCTCGTCTAAAGAGCAGCCTAGATAAAGACAGCGGGGGTGGGGGGGGGGGGGCATGGCCGCCTTAAACAAAGGTCACCTGACAGACAGAACACCCAGCATGCACGCTGCTTATCGGTTCCTTCAAATGCCACCAAAAAAAAACATTTCCATTGCAAAAACCGGCCTCTTTGCCAGTGATTGAGGCGATAAGGAACACAGACACACACACATCACACCACGTAGCGGTCAACGTCTCTAACCACCAGATAACCCACTTTCAGCAGCACACGTTTTCAGGAAGCTGTGATATTCACAACAGGAAGAGAAAACACAAGCCTTGGCCCCTTTTTGGGTTGACTGTGCCACCCAAGTACCCGTCTGTCACCAGACTTTGATTAAGCTGGCTGCTATGAGCAGATCCAGTTACTGCCCAAGCTCAAACTTCTGAGGAGCTCTCTCTCTCTCTGCCTCGCTTGACTTCTTAATCCTTTGAAGAGTAGGCTTTTTTGGAATGTTTTTTTTTTCTTTCTCCAAAATTCCAAGTCAGTGTTCTAGAACTCCACTGCTTCCACAGTTACCAGTAGCGATTGTTACATCAGCATTAGAATGATCAGTTAAGAACGTTCTCATCGCATATTTGTGATCTCACACCTGGAAGGGTTACAGTGCTCAATAGCGTGCACACAGACTGAAATATATTTATTTTCTCCTTTCTATTTTTTAACTGAAGAACGACAGCTTCAGGATCCGGTCTTTAGGGCGGCAGATCGGATCTCAGGCCTGATGTAGTTGCGGTCTGTTAGGGACGAGATTATGCTCACAAACGATAGCTTTGTTCGGCGCCTTTTAGAGTCTCTTTCATGGCTAAGATATAAAGCTTAAAAATCAAGGCTTCAGAGCACGAGACAGCTCGCAAGATTCTGTGCACTGACCATCCCCTGCTTTGAAAGTTACTGATCAGGGTGACATCGCAGAACAGAACCCCAAGTCATTCCACACTCTACGGTGTGGTCAGCCTGAGCCAGATTGATTTTGGCTAATGATCATAGGCTCCGTCACAGCATTTCACATGGTATTGCTTTCAGCATGCAGTGATCCACTTCACGGTCATGTTGCCATTCTGGATATTGAGGCGATTCCCCCCCCCCCCCCCTCCTTCAAAATGAATATTACAGCACCCTTGCGCTGCAGAAACAGTGTTATCATGCACCCTATGACGCACAGGTTTAAAACAGTGCATTGGATCCGATAGGCAGTGCGAATTACCTCATCTCAGTAACCAAGACGGCAATACGAGTGATAATTAACATGCACTATTAATAAAACCATGGCTCACAGATCTCTCTGGAGATAAATAAAAAATTGGCCACCCACTCCACCCACAAATAATCCCTGGGAAACAAACTCAGCACCTACCTGCGATGCCGATGAAAACCGTGAGGCCAAAGCAGACTAAGAAAACGACAAACACCAACACGAAATGCCGTTTGGAGAGCGTGTAGAGACGCATGGGTGCGAGCCTACAAACATAGAGAGAAGAGAGGACAGTATTAAACACATTTCAAGGGCTCATTCCTTACAATACAAGAGGATTTTACTTTTTGGCGGTCCAGTTACACCGTTAGCAAGGGATAACGAACTTTCAAAACAGTTTTCGTAGAAAAACATGACTGTCACAGAAACTTCTACTTCGTTTGCTCGTGGACATCACATTACGGCAGGTGTACACACATCTGCTCGTCAATGCAATCAGTCCCATCTGACATCTAAAGCGACTTTCTGATGCTACAGCCAAGTGTCATGCATCTGCTATGCGTAACGCATGCCCGGAATGATAGCCGTGAGCAATCTGTAGAGCCCCTCAGCAATTTCGAGGGAGAATCGGGGTGGATGTCACGGCTACATCTCTGTGACACCAACCGGGTGTGCGGTCTCCTGCTCTTTTCAAATATAACGGAATCCGTCTATCCACCCTCGCCCCCTTCTCTAGCCACGTCGCGGAGCGCACAGTCCATCAGCCCGCACAGTATTATACCCACTGGGCGTGCACCAACCAGCAGAAACAGTTCACACTATTTGCCACCTTAAGTCACTCTGACAAACCTTTGAAAACACTTACAGTAGCTATTAAATAGCACAGAAGACGATGCCAGTCTCAAAGATAAGAATTCAAATAAAACATCATGGTGCAAGTAGTGCGTAGGCCGAAGTTAGTTTGCCGAAGTAGACGCCAAATCAAACCTAATTGCTATCTGGTTCTCTGTGTAATTTAGATATCATGTTCGCAAGGTGACGAGCGACACAGATTCGAGAAAAAACTGTCAAGACCAACTGCTTAAAAACGGTCGCACCCAACCTTGCAACACCAGTTGTTAACGATGTATTCCCCTGCATGGAAACTTGAAATCATTTGCATGCACTAACGTTAGTTCAGTTGGACGGCAAACTCACGTAGCTTAACTAACGTCAGCTCAAACACTCAGGGGTTTGATAAAACGAATTAGACTACCATCTGCTATTAGCTAGCTAACTAAGCTTGCAGCAAAATAACATCACCTTTAGAAAAAGACCTAGCTAACTAGTTAGCACTTGCTATGTAAACGTTGAAGACCTTCATGAAGCTAAGCACAGATGGCAAGACACGTCCAGATCGCCAGGTACTAGTTTGCTAGCAGCTGAGCTAGCTATTGGCTAACTATGCTTAACGACCAGGTAGTGGCTCTCTTTCAGAATACGTCTATTACATATTGGCTTACCGATCCATTTTCAAGTTTGTTTTACCCCGTAGTTATAAATATGGTAGCCAGCGTGCTTAGCTAGCTGACTGGCTACCCGAAGATACTTTTCTAATGTAAATTTACATCCGTATACCTCAGACGACGCGACGGAAATATACGTCACTCTTCTTACGAGGAGCAACGCAACATCGAGAGCACAAGTACCATGCATCCATTGCTGTCCTACAATAAGTTCCGGTTACTCAGTAAGATTTTCGTTTAGCTATAGTTCCGATATCCATCACAATGTAAAAGTCCATAAAATACGTTTAGTTCAACGTCATATTGCTAACCACTCGCATTAATAAAAGCACTTCTAGTTGCTTATCTTATTACGACGAAAACAAATATTAACTGTTCTGCATGTGTCACGTGAGTGCATAAAATATTTAATAACACCAGAGAACGTTTTATTTTGCCACAATGAAAAAGACAATTAAAATCCAGTTTAGCGTTGTTCTTTTTAGAGTGTAACACTTGAAAAAGAAATTGCATATCAGCTGGGAGCAACGGCGTGCAGAAATCTTTACCCATTGCACATACAGTCGTCTAATTTCATGTAGTTTCTGAATTGAGTAAGTTTTCTATAATGCGAAAAAGCCATGCATTCCAAATATCTGCCTGACACTGCTGATTGAATTATAAATTGAGAGAATGTGATGATGCCCCTCTTGGTAAGTCAAAACGTATTTGTCACATAAGATGGTGTATGTATGAGGCCCAATAAAAACTAGTGGGGCGTGCGCAGTACAGCACAGCACTTTTCGCCCCCAAATATTATAGCAGACTGCATTCAAATGCTATAAATGTGGCATTTATTTCTGTGCTATTTTAAGTGCCGTGTAGGTTTATGCGCATGATGGAACAGGCTCATTTGAATGCATATTTTACCAATATGCATTCATTTTAAACCGGACATAATTTTCACTAAATACAGAGTGCACTTTAATGTACTCCAGTGTCAGTGCTAGTTTAACACGGATTAGACGAATACTGGCCGTATCGTAAGGTATACACATGATGAAGATTGGCCTACATAGCCGTTTCATCTTGATACAGCAGCCAACGGATGCTGTATCCTACGCAAAGGCGTGAAGCACTGGTTGGATCGAGCATCTTTTTTTCTGGCTTTGCTCAAATTTATTCCACCTATTTAATGAACAAAGAATACGATTATTGCATTTTACTTCGCATAGGCTATAGGCTACTCTTAAAATAACACGTGAGTGTAAAAGATAGACTTCACAGAAGAATAGACTGCACCAATCTAACCAAATGGATGCCAGTTACCTACGCCATGTTGGCAGTTTCTTTCGGCGTAGGCTATTACAGTGTACATTATAACCATTAAGAATTAAGCATGTGGATGGTTGGAGATGTCAACAGCCCAATATTTCTTCATTTTAAGAATCTGACCAGTATATTATACGACTATTTTAACGCTCCCCGTCCAACCAATTTCCATATTGGCGACCATTAGAACAGCAACAAAAAACCCAAACAAAAACAGTATAAAACAAACATCAGTCTCATAAATAATGTATCCTCGTTAAATAATTTACCTGTAGAATCGATCGTCTCTGTATGGCGTTAGATCTTCCTTCAGTTCTTTGTACGCCTCTTGTATCTTTTTGCAGAAATATTTCAGTTCACTGTAGAGCGGGCTCTCGAAGCTCGAGTAGTCCGTGTCCATCCTGTCCGTGTCTGGGTCGCTGAAAATGGCGGTTGGAAATAATCCGCAGCCAGCTGAAAAACACGCCGGTATTCTGTTTTGTGTAGTCTAGTTAAATAAAAACTGCAGGCCAAGCTTTTTCTGTTTGTGCTGGTCCAAAAGGATATGGACACAAAACCAAAGGGGGCGGAGACGCAGCATCAGGGGATGACGTACACACAATTCAGGACCTCGGATAGAGCCAATGTAGACAATCTCCAAGGGGTCATTAATGTCATCCACTCCACACGCGTACAACTGCCAAAATAAGAGAAATTGCGTCGATGCATACCAGAAGTTACTCCATGTTCGCTTTGCTTTGGCAGGTTAATTTACATTCAAAATCATAAACTAAATTAAGAATCCTAGATCGGATTACATGCGATAATTCTTAGTCGGAGATGTACAGGCAGGGATACGTCTATTCTGGACCAGCACAATGCTTTCAACATCACGCCTAAAACTCAACCACACTCGGTATCCTGGTTAAAAACATTTGATATTTAAAAAACAGAGATATTTGCAATCAAACGTGGGTTTATTTCAAATGTATCTGAACGAAACGCACTGCTCTCCCCAGTCAGCTCAGACAGAAACGTAATACATTAAACTTTTCAATCCGCACATTTTATTAAGCAACAGCTGGACAACTGACACAAATCCATTTCTAGGAAAACAAACAAAACAAAATTAAACAGAAACGTCCGTATTACAGTACAATACGAAACCTGGCACATACCAGTTACAATAGTTATAATTGTACCATTTTAGGTAAGGTCTGCATATCGGGAATGAAAAGGTTAAAGAAAAAAGTAAAAAATAAAAAAAAGACAAGTTTAGTGTTCCTCTTTTTCAAAGAGTATTTTATAAATTGAGATAAAGCGTATCAGAAAGTCAGCATCGATATCAACTTTACTCAACAGCGCCCCCCTTGCCAGCAGCAGCCTCATCCAACCCAATGCCTTATGGGTAAAATATCAAAAAGACACGAAGAAAACTTCACTCATTCATCCGAATGATTGCATTACTAAAAAAAACGCAAACGCACCGACTAATTCAATTACAATGTTCAGTGTTAATAATGCATTTACAACCAAATGCATATACCTTTTCCAGCATATGCCACAGTGGCATGTTAACTTTTAACTCTGAAGCAAATCCATGCTTATTTATCTGTAACTATCACATTTTTTATTCTAAAATAATGTGAAACATATACAACTGAAAAATAATTTAAATGGCATGCCTTATTAACACAAACTATTAACATTCAGTCACCAAATCAGACAACATGTTCTCATTTTGGTTTTTCAAGTATTTTTCTCTTTTAACCTACATCTATAAAGCACACTTCTACTCAAATAAATGCCATACACTACACTGTCCAATACAGATCACTTCATCAAATTAATATTAAAAAAGTATTCAGAATTATTAAATAGGCGATCCTTTTGGTTGCTTTCAGTGGCAAAATTCAAAACAGTAATGCGTACTCGAATAAGTTGTCTCAAAAAATAAATATAACGTTAACAGCTAACAAATGAAAGGTGCCATTTCCACAGCTAGAAAGAAACGAAGACCTTAAAAATGAACAAACATCAGATCTGACAGGGGTTGGCATTCGTGCTGACAAGGCAATATATATACTGTATATATAGATATAACACTGAGGGAATCTGTTGACCTCACAGTTTACACTAACAGACTTTACTCGACAGACACATCCTGTGCTACTACACTAACTACTACACTCAATCACGTAGTATGAACTCCTTTTCTGTTTCTGCTTGCATCCCCAAGTCGGTCTTGCATAACACCCTGACATCAAACCATCCCCCCCCCCCCCCACCCTCCCCCCCCCCCCCCCCACAATACACCGGTAGCAAATCTTCTCAACACAAAGAATCGTTTAAGTGAATCCACAAATTATATACAGTGATCAGCTTTTTAAAAAAAAGAAAATAAAAAAAATGTTCATGTACAAAATAAAACTGCGTCGAACCAAAATGAGATGTTTTGTAACGTTGGTCACCTTGCCCGTGTAAACGTATCTGGCGGGAAGCTATGGGAGAAAAAATGGGAGGGAAAATATTGCACAACTAAACTGTCAACCCTTGGAAATGAAAAGTACTTGTTTTTTAAAAAAAAATAATAATAAAAAAGAAAGAAAAAAACAGACCAGAATGGTGCACGTTCCACATTCTTTTCCTAGAGCAAATGGTGCATCAATCCCATTCTTCTGCCCATATTTTATATCCTTGCTCACAAATATTTGTGTAAAGCAAAATTCAAGTCTCCTGACATTTCTGTCACAGGAAAAAAAAAAAAAAACCCCAAGAAATTCAAATAAGAGTGTTGGTGACTGCTGTGCTGTCCGATGACCTCATCTGCTGTTGGCCTCCATAGCCAATCAAATCTTTCTGCTGCTGTATGTGGGGGCATGGGCTGATCTTAAGGATGATGTTCCAACATTCAGGGAACGTCCGCACAACCTGGGCCCACTGCAAACAGCAAGGGCAGCTGACACACTCCCACAGAGCAGCAGAAACACACACAATTCACATCAAACTCTTCCTGACGCCTCAGCCTTCCATAAAACCGAATCTCGCTATCTGCACGCGTAAACCACAGAATTCCAGACGAGGCTTTGCTTGTGTCGAATGAAGAGGTCCCCACAAACCAGGACACAGACATACACACACACACGCACACACGTATAGACACGCACACACACAGGTCTACGTTTACGTGGATGGAAAAGGTAGGAGAAAATGGACATGTCCATGGTCTGGACACGTGACGTTGGAGACACAATATTCCACTTTTACACATGACTTCATGACTACTTACAGACTCGTGAGCTCAATATTGTACACAAGATTAAGATCCGTAGTTTAAAAACAGTTTGGACTTCCGGGACAACAACTTTAGCCTTTGGCACACGACTTTGGGATTACAAATAAAAATGGCTTAATGTTTTTTTTTCTTC
Organism: Anguilla pacifica; assembly: GCA_039654925.1. Classification (NCBI taxonomy): domain Eukaryota; kingdom Metazoa; phylum Chordata; class Actinopteri; order Anguilliformes; family Anguillidae; genus Anguilla; species Anguilla pacifica. The sequence goes on along the minus strand of CM077289.1, from coordinate 61,345,053 downwards.
CCCCCCCCCCACAACTTGTATTTCTTGTGATTTTTCAGTGACATTCAAGGCTGTAAAAGACTGTAACCCTGACCTCTTCACCCCCCACCTCCCACTCCCCAAAAAGGTAAAACAGACAATTCTGTAACCTCTCAACATGGGGTTGCATTCCACATTCCAACGATCACCGATGGGCTTCCTAAGCCTTCTCTGCTGCACTGACCTCAGACCAGTGTGACCGCAAGCCCTCTGCGGCGACCACTGATCTGGGATCAGTCTCTGCGAGGGAAGCTAGTCATCTGAGCTTAGTGCAGTGGCTTCCAAACCTGGTCCTTGGGGAACCCCAGCCAGACCCAGATATTTGATGTTTCCCGTCACAAGCACACCTGAAATTTAACAAATTAATCAAGCCCTCGATTAGTTGCATCAGGTGTGTCTGAGGTGGAACACATTGAGTACCTGGATCTGGCCGGGGTTCCCCGAGGACAGGTTTTTTGGGAGCCACGGCGTTAGTGAACCGGACGGCCCACCACTTCCTGTGACCTGCAGGATGCTGATTGGACCACAAGGTAAGACTTGAACAAGGTCTTAAGAAAAGTTCAATCCATGAAGGCTTTAAAAAAATATAAAAGTTAAAGAAAAAATAAATAAATAAAAATAACAGGCCTAATAATTTCTAACTCTGGACCAACCAGCCATCATCCCAAAATCCTAAAATTTGGTGTGCACCAATTCCTAGATCTGCAGCTTATAAGATAACTGGATCGTCCTTCATAAGGAGTGCTTCCACGATCGACGAACCAAAGGCTTTGTTTGTTTTTAACCGTGACGTACTCCGGAACACAACCGTGCATGACGACGACTATTATGATGTCACCACATTCCCCAGCAACACCTCTCACATACCACGCCATAGGACATACCATCGAGTAAAAAAAATTAAAAAAAAAAAAACACAGAGGTCGTCTGTCCTCCCCATGCACATGATCACTTTACAACGATGGAATGATATGTAACAAATATTTACATGATTAAAAAAGTATGAAATGGCATAGGTGAAAAATACAAAAATATCTCTGGTACCTTGCTTACATGTCACTTGGGGAGGGCTCAAGTCAGACACCCCAAATTGATCACTTCACAGAAGTGACAGGAGGTAAAGATCACTTCATGCTGGGAAAACCGCCTTTTCTTCAGCAACAACCCACAATCAATACCCAAATTTACCACAATCACCTTTTTAACTAAATTCCCCACCTCTGAACTGTACATTTGTTTGAACGGATGGGCTCTTATTTTGACCTCCTGTCTCCCAAACAAAATAAACATCTTGAAATCCATGTAAACAAGGTACTAAGATCGCTTAATGCTACATAAATATAAACAACAACAAGAATAATTATAATAATCATAATAATAATAATAATAATAACAATAACAATAATATTATTAATGACCAAATAATATATACATATAAATAGATCTCATAAACACAAAAACTGAAAAACAGGAGCATTGATACATTGAAATACTGATCCAGATGAATTCTTTCAAGTCAGTCCATTTCTCGCTAACACGACCAAGGACTGTCACTCAAGACACTCCCCACATTTCGAAAACAGCTCCCGTCAACTTCAGAATCAAAACACTGCTGACTACTTTCAAGTCTAGTTTCTGAAAATGCAAAGCGCAAAGTTTGTTCTGTAGCCATCCTCAGTACTTCGAAAAGCACTATAAATCAAAGTACTTAAGAAATCAAAACTTAAGACTGACCCCCCAAAAATACTTTGAAACGCATAACATTTTTTTTGTTCAGTTCGAAATGTGTAATATCTATAATAAAGCCAAAAAAAGGTAATCACACTTTCAATTAAATTCATACAGCTAACCGATTTCAGTGCTCAGTAGCCGTAAGGTCTGCAAATGAGCAATTCATTTTCCAGATAAGTGTTTTTTTTTTCTTTCAAGTATTACTGTTATGTTTAAAAACTGGACTGAAAAAACTCCAATGTAACAGTATTAATAGGAAACAATAACGTAATATAAGGCAGTCTGTATAGTGGACAGTCTGGTTCCACTAGCTTCTGTAAGCTAGAGCAGCATATATTTGCAGAACGACCACAGAAAGCTAAGCCCATGTCCCCCGACGAGTGACCGCACCCCCCCCCCCCCGGTTTTTGTCCGTCATCCTCCATGACCTCCGCCGCACCTCGCAAAACAGCACCCTCTAATGGCAGCATTGGGCATTGCAGGTCCGCTTGAGTCGGCTATTTTTTTCTCTCTTCTTCTTCTTCTTCTTCTTCTTCTTCTCCTCTCTCGTCACAATGCACAACTAACGGAAAAAAGGGACTGCCGGGGGTCCCCCACCCCCGCGCGCGTGCGCTTTGGCGGACGGCGGGAAGGGATGTGGAGAGCAGGCCCCCGCTCACTTGAGCCGCTGGGTGACGTTGGCCAGGGCGACGGCGAAGGCCTGGACGGCGGAGAAGGGGTACTGAAAGTCCAGGATGTAGGCGTTGCCATCGATCCGGCCGAACTGCATCACCTGCAGGGACAGGAACAAGGCCACGGGGCGTAGGGGGAGAAGGTTACGTGGGAAGATACGCAAAGTCCGAGAACTAGGTAAGCTATGCTAATGAAAAAAAAAAAGACCTTCGGTATGCACCTGTTATACGTCGCTTTGGATAAAAGCGCCTGCCACATAAATGTACCGTAATGTAATGTAACTATGCGACAGGTGTGCATGCTGCTTTTGCCTGATGCTCTATAATGCAATACCACATCTGTAGTGATCCCTATGCTTGCATGTGAAGTCACAATACAGAAAAGCTTAAGGGACTCCCACATACTATGTAATACATGCAAAGAAAAAAACAATTCAAATAAGTCAAGAGGCAAAGTTTGTTTTTGAGAGCAGAGACCTCTCGGGGGCAGTCCTTACCTGCCGTCCCTCCAGCTCGATCTGGAAGTTCTTGGCGGACTCCTGGGTGACCCGCCCGCCGAAGTCCAGCTGGTAGACCTGCGTGGCCTCGTTCCACAGCGGCTGCTTGTTGGCCATGACGTAGACGAAGCCCTGGCTGCCCAGGCCCCGGTCCTCCTTCTCGTTGGCCTTGCGGCACTTGAACTCCTCCAGCTCGCTGGCGGCCCGCAGGTTGCGCTTGGTCTTCCAGCCCTTCTTGCCGCTCTGGCTCTGGTTCATCAGCTCGTCGCCGCTGATGAAGAGCTCGGGCTCGCTCTCCGAGCTGTCCTGGAACTCGTTGGTCTTGTTGAGCTTCTTGGCCTTCAGCTGCTCCTTCTGCGGCTTGGGCTTCTTCTTCTCCCGGCCCAGCCGGGGGCTGGAGATCAGCGAGTTGAAGTCGCTGAGGGCCCGGCCCTCCTTCTTCACCTTGCCCTCGGTGATGGCGGGCACGTTGGCCTCCTCCGCCCGGCTGTCCAGCCGCTTGCGGCTCTTCTTGCCGAACTTGTCGGCCCGCTGCGGGACGGGGGACTCGTTGAGGGACAGCACCTCCTGGAAGCCCTCGCCGGCCTCCGCCATGGCGGCCTCTGGCGAGCCCATGTGGCTCTGGTGCTCGGTGGCGGGCGGCGGGGGCGGCGGGGAGAGGACGGGCTTCTCCACCACCAGGTGGGACTTGGTCTGCAGGGTCCCTGAGGGGTTCTGGATGGGGGGGCAGGGGTTGTACGTGTTCCAGGGGTGCAGGGCGATCGGGGGGAGCTGGAGGCCCGCACAGGAGCTGGCTCCCGGGTACATGGGGGGCAGCGGGCAGCAGGCCAGGTTGGCCAGGTTCGGGGGGTACCCGGGGGGAAGGACCATGGTGGTATCCTGCTGGGTGAACGGGACGGGGGCCACCACCTCTTTGGGTGAGCAGGGCTGCGGGGGAGGCTGCACGGCCTGTAGCTGAGCCCCGCTGTACCCCGCCCCGGGTGGGAACGGGAGGGAGATGGGGTAGCCGGTCTGGAAGGTGGCGGTGGCAGGGCTGGTGGGCGATTTCGGGGACAGGACGAAGGGGAGCCGCGAGACGTCCAGGTGCTGGGCGGGGTTGAGGATGAGCGGGGGCGGCTTGTGGGGTCCCGGCGGCGGGGGCGGGGGCGCCAGCGCGGTCCTCTCCTGGGGGACCCAGATCTCCTCGGTGGCGGCGGGGTCCCACTGGTAGGGCGGGGGCCGCTTGACGGCCAGGCCCACGTCGCTGAGGGCCAGGTGGCGGATGGACTTCTCCAGCTGGCACTGCTGGCTGAGGGCCTCGTCCTCGGTGAAGGCCGAGTTGACGTAGTCGGTGCGGTCCCGGCCGCCGCCGTCCAGCGAGCTCAGCAGGTTGTAGGAGGACTGCGAGGCCAGCGGCGACGTGCTGTTGGAGTGCACGATGACCGTGCTGTGCTGGGCGCCGTTCCCCGGCGGGAAGTCCTGCCGGATGATGGTGCCGCCTGCAATCCCGTTGCTCCCGCCCCCGCTAGCCCCGCCCCCACTGGCCCCGCCCCCCACGGTGCCACCGCCGCTGCTGCACTGGCTGCAGGTGTACAGGGCGGTGGACACCCTCTGCTGGTAGGAGGCCGCCAGCGCGCTGTTGACCTTGGACTTGGTGGGGAGGGTCCTCTGCTGGGGCTCCATCATCTGGGAGACCTTCAGGGCCGCCTCCCGGCTGTTCCGGCGCAGGGTGGCGTGGATTAGGGTGCTGTCCAGCCGCTGCTGGGCGGCGCTCCTGGCCTGGCTGTTCTGATTGGCCGGGTCCGGGTACGGGGGCGGGTCCCCGCTGGGTATGGAGTAGCGCGGCACGGTGAGGCGGTTGAGCGTGGCGGAGCTGTAGGGCAGCTGGACCTTCTTGCTCTCGGAGGAGGTGACGCGCAGCGTGGCGGAGCTGCCGGGCCCCTGCAGGGTGTAGACGTTCTGGTTGCAGACCAGCCGGGTGCGCGGCCGGCACACCTCCTCCACGTTGCCGCTGCTGTCGAAGGTGGTGATGCGCTCGTAGCCCAGCGGCGTCTGGTACTGCGGGGCGGGCGGGTACAGCGAGAACTCGCTCTTCTTCAGGCACAGGTCCACGGCCGGCTGGGGCCCGTTGCCGCCGGCGACCGCCCCCGCCGCGCCCGCCGCCTGCGCCGCCTGGGCCGCCGCCACCGCCGCCGCCACCGTGCCCGGGTAGGGGGGCGGCGGGTTCATCTTGCTGATCTCCAGGGGGGCGCTGAAGACCACGGCGTCGCCCTCGGCCAGCTGGGACGCCGACCGCGTGGGCTTGACCTTCAGCAGGTGCTCGTGCTCGCCCCGCTCCGCCCCGTGCTCCCCCTGGGGGTGGGGCAGCTGCAGCGTGGCCTGCAGCTGGTGCACCACGCTCGGGTGCGGCCCGGAGGGCAGCGGGGGCGGGGGCAGCTGGATCGGGTGCTGCTGCTGTTGCTGCAGCTGCTGTTGGTGCTGCTGCAGCTGCTGCTGGTGCTGCTGCAGCTGCTGCTGGTGCTGCTGCATCTGCTGTTGGTGCTGCTCCCGCAGCTGCTGCTGCTGCTGCTGCATCTGTTGGATCTGCTGCTGAATTTGCTGCTGCTGTTGCTGGATCTGTTGGTGCTGCTGCTGCATCTGCTGGTGCTGCTGCTGCATCTGCTGTTGGTGCTGCTGGAACTGTTGGTGCTGCTGCTGCATCTGCTGATGCTGCTGCTGCTGCTGCTGTTGCTGCTGCTGCTGCAGCTGGTGCTGCTGCAGCTGCAGCTGGACTGCGTGCTGCTGCTGCTGAAGCTGTTGGACGGCGTGTTGCTGCTGAAGCTGCTGCTGCTGTTGGTGCTGCTGCTGCTGATGGGGATGCTGTGGCGGAGGCTGCTGCTGCTGCGGAGGCGGCGGCGGTTGGTGGTGCGAGGGCGGGGGCCCCACCAGGAGGCGCCCCATTTCCAGGCCCCCGAAAATGACCTGTCCCGGGCTGGAGTAGCGGGCGGGCACCGTGTACTGGGCCGTCATCACCGCGTCCTGCCCGTGGTCCGACACGGCCGCCGCCGCTGCCGCCGCCGTGGCCGTGGGATTGGTCAACACGTCCAGCTGCACGTTCTGATTGGCCAGCAGCGACTGGACCAGCCCGATGCTCTGCGTGGGGGACATGGCCTGGGCGGGGCTGTGGATCGGGGCGATGGGGATGTTGACGGTGCAAGGGGGGTTGTCCTCGGCAACTCCAGAGGGTCCCGTGACTGCGAACAGGAATTTGGCATCAGTGACAAGAGCACCATGCTCTAGGAACACTGCCTACCCACAACAGCCCTTATTCTACATTAGATTAGAATACTTTAATTTTCACTAAACACACCGTAAAAATTCCTTCAGCTCAATGCTTCATGCGAAGGACAAAATACATGGAGAACAGAAATACAGCACTAGGTAAAAACACCATATTAAAGACCTCAAACAACAACAGGAGTCCTTCATGTATTGGTTACATCCGGTGACAATTATGACTGCAGAGACCAATTATTTTTTTTGCCATGGGGATTTTTCATGGCTAGTGGGATCTCTGATCTTCCACCAGAGGGCAGTGTTTCAAACGCTGACGCAAAGAGATTACACTCAAATTCCCAATAAACTGTTTACATTCACTGTGAAACACAACAGCCACTGGTATTCCAGTGTGCATGCTTATAAGCATATCCCCAATGCAGGACGGAAGGAAATTTCCTCTGTAACTGCACTTCCCTGTACTGTTATCATTTCTCACTGTTCTGTTTACCAGAGGAACAACCCCATGTCTCATACAAAGCTAGTGATAAGCAGGACAGAGGCGAACATGGTTTTCAGAATAAGGTGCTCACATGATATTTAATATTCAGAACGCTTGAAAACTGTTCAAGTGAACGTAGGATTATCGGCGTGCACGTGAAGATGGCTAAACCTCGACTCACGTTTCGCATACAATCTCGCACAAAACAGTTCTCGAAATACACCCTCCAACAATATCTCATCGCTCCCGGAGGACCGCGCGAACAAACAGAAACTCCCACGTCGACCGCACAGCCCATTTTATCGCCAACGGTCGGCACGACGATTCGGGCGGGATCGAGTTCCTCACGATCAGTCTCAACGAAGAAGAAAGCACCGCGAACAAACACAGGCGGGGTAAAAAAAAAAAAAAACACAGACACATACGAAACAGACGACCATTCAGCCCAACTCGGCTTGTCATTTTTTAAAAACGATTATTATTATTATTTTTCAAAAATAGATGTACAAACCTAACCCTGTGAGCACACATCTCTGTCGAACCCTCAACAGTGTGTTAGAGCGGTACTCCGGCTGTCGGCCGAACAGAGCCGCTTCGGGTCTTCGTACGCTACCTGGCAGGTCGTCCTCGTCCTCGCTGAAGACGTTGGGGTTGAAGACGGGCAGGTTGATGTAGTCCATGGAGATCTTCCGCACCTCCGGCAGGTAGATGGTCATCTGCCTCGGCTGCAGGTGGAGCAGGCTCGTCTTGTAGATGACTAGGGGAGAAAGAGAACGCACCGATCTTACGAAGGGAAAAGGATAACTTATAACTGAAAAGGCAAAAATAATCCCATAAACAAGGGAGAATAGATCAAAGCAATTGGCAACCTGCACAGGTGAAAAGTCCAGGTTCAAAAAGTAAAAGTCCTCCCCGGTATTGTGTTCCAATCACCAGAGTTTGCTAATTAGCCAAACTTGTTCAACAAGGAGGTAGAACTAATAAAGGAAATCAGCTGACTGAGTTCATGGGTGTAAGAAACACATGGCAGGACTTATACTTTCTGACCCCTGAAATTTACACCTCTGGCAACCTCTGACATCTGACTGTACATCAGAACCAATCACTTGAAATGGCTGACAGATTTACCTGCTCCAAGGTTCGTAGGCAGAAAGGAAGCAAGTCCCACGATTTTAAACTTTGTTCCCCAAATGTTGGACGTGACCTGAGCGAGGTAATTATGCTGTAAAACACGAGGAACAAAAAGGCACCAGGAGTCAGCAGGAACACAGTACTGTACCGGGAGTCAAAAACGTATGGAAAACCTGCATTCCACATCAAAGCCAATGCTCTGAACTGCAGAACAAAGACTACCATCCATCCATCCATCATGTAACCCGTTTATTCCTGGTAAGGGTTGAGGGAGGGAGCCTATCCCAGCATGCATTGGGCGAGAAGCAGGAATACACCCTGGGCAGGCCGTCAATCTATCGCAGGGCACACACACACCATTAACTCACACAGTCACACCTATGGGCAATTTAGAGTCTCCCATTAACCCAACCTGCGCGTCTTTGTCCTGTGGGAGGAAACCGGAACACCCATGTCGCTCTAGAACCACAACTGTTGCATGGCAACAAGGTCAAACCCCACCACACCAAAGGAGGGAACGATACCTGAGTGATGTCATCAAGGGGGAACTCTCTGCGAGTCAGACTAGGAGAGCCAATGGAAGGCTTGCGAATGGGTAACCGTGGCGACCGGGATATTTCCTGTGTGGCCCGGGACAGTTTGGGGGATTTTCTGGGGTCTATATTGATCCTGTTGGTAAAGGGACAAACTAAGTCTCTACAGAGAGGGGGTAGTTCATAAAAAAATATATAAATCAGTAGGCAAAAGCATGCAATGTAGTACAATCTCATTTCCTGCAACAGGTATACATAATGACATCATCAATTCATTATGACATCATAATCTAAGTAAACAAAATACAGAAAAAAGTACAAAAAAATGTCAATTTTGGTGAATAAAGATTTCGCTCAAAAAAACTGCCATTGGGTGAAAAAGGCAGGAATACCTGGGAAGTTTGGGCGACTTGCTTCCTCTCGATATCTTTGGCGATTTCTTTCCGACCCAGTCGTCGCTCAGCTCGATGTCACTGGAGTCGGAGCAGTTGCAGCTGTCAATCATGGAGGAGATCAAGCTGTTCCCATAGACCTCATCTGAGAGAGAGATAATCTTTTTATTTAAAAAGAAACGAATCAATTCACATGATTCTCAATAAATACATCTAAAGGGCCAAAGACTATTTAAGACAAAACACAACAGAGAAAAAGAGAGAGAAAAAGAGAGAGAGAGAGAGAGAGAGAGAGAGAGAGAGAGATTGATTCAGAACCTGTACATTGTATGTCTCGATCTATATTTATGTGTTATGGAAAAAGCAGTACCTCCCAAGTGCAGAGAGGCAGAGAGGCGAGAGAGAGGGAAAGGAGGGAAAAAGAGAGAGAGAGGGAAAGGAGGGAAAGAGAGAGAGAAGGAGGCAGAGAGAAGGGGGAAAGAGAGGGAGAGAGCGCGAGACAGAAAGAGAGCGTGCGAGAAAGCGGGTCACATGTGATGAAAGTTGCATGAAGCACATCCATTATCAGTCTAAATTAGTTAGCGGTTTGCGTGCGGGAGGCAGGGTCAGGGCCCTTTTATCTAAGCTAGCTTCCGTTAGCTGTTTTTCGCGCCGCGGAGATTCCCCAGAGCCGCAGGACGGCCGGGAACGTCCTCATCTGACCGCCAAACCCAACCCCCCCCCCCCCCCCACACACACCCCCCCCCCCCCCACACCCCCAACCCGCGTCCACTCTGCCTCCTCCACACAGAGTCAAACCGTGTGTGTGTGTGTGCACGTGTGCGCGTGTGTGCGTGTGTGTGCGCGTGTCTGTGTTGAGAGTGCCCAGCAGTCAGAACCTGTCTGGCTTCATTACCAGTCAGGCTGAAGCACTAGTTCAGTTTGTCTGCCTCAGGTTTTCCTTTAGATAAGAAAGCTTCCAGCGACTGTACATCCCCAGCCTCCCTATTGGACAGCAAGGATCATTCTAGCTTCCCTACTGGAAAACAAGGAGTATTCCAGCCCCCCTATTGGATAGTAAGGCCCAACAAACAACACCTCTGTCTGTCGAGCGACAACACCTTGTGACAAACCCAACTCCCTCTCCACTTATGCAAACACACACACACACACACACACACACACACGTGATCACGCACGCACGCACGCACCTGCTTTGCCGTCGGTCTTGGGGTCCATGATGACGAACTCGGGGCGGAGCTTGCTGATCCGCCGGCCCTTGAGGATGGGCACCAGCCCCCCCAGGTACTCCAGGTAGAGGGTGTAGCAGGGCCCCCCCACCTCGGGGTTGTCCTCCGTGCGCTTCATGGTGCAGTGCAGCCTCTCGTTCCCCGCCGTCGGGTAGCTGACGAAGTCCCGCATGTTGTTGGGGTCCGGAATGGGGGGCTGGAGGGGGGGTAGGGGGGGAGATTTGGTGATTGTATATTAGTATGGACTCGCTGGCACACACACATCCAGAGAGCGAGACACCAGGTCCACAGAACAGAGGCAACGGTGAGGAACCTGCAGACTTGCATCACACACACACACACACACACATGCACACATGGACACACATGCACACACATGCACACACACGCACACACACACACAGAGGAGAGTCTGTACATGAAAAAGGCCTGCTCCTGCTCTGACATCACTAAATAAACCCCCTCCCCCCCCCGACTCCCCCCCCCCCCCCCCGGCTGGCGGGAGGCGGGGGCGCTCTGACAAGCGGAACCGTGGCCCCCGGCCAAACCGCCATTTGGTGGGATGGTTCCGGTGCGGCCCGGTGCATTTCAGCGTGGGGGGGGGGGCGGGGGGGGGGCATCTGTGCGTGCAGATGGACACGACCTGGAACAGCACCAGAACCAGAGCAGAGCGCCCCCCGCTGGAGAAACAGGATGTGTGGAGCCCTCCCTTCCATCTGTGTGACACTGACACACACACACACACACATACACACACACACACACATACACCCAATCTCTCTCTCATACACGTGCACACACACACACACACAGACTTTCTCTCTCACACGTGCACACACACACACACACACACACACACACACTGCCTTTCTCTCTCTCACGCGTGCACACACACACACACACACACACACACACACACACACACTGCCTTTCTCTCTCTCACGCGTGCACACACACACACACACACACACACACTGCCTTTCTCTCTCTCACACGTGCACACACACACACACACACACACACACACACACACACTGCCTTTCTCTCTCTCACACGTGCACACTCACACACGGCCGGGTTCATCCGTGGTCACGTTGCTCGGGGCAACACAAATAAATGACTGTGCACAGATTCACCCGATCTGCAGCGTTAGCTATAACAAAAAAACTGGATTCCCCAAACAAGGTAACTTCCCACGGGACTGATGGGAGGGCGAAGTGCGACCCTCCATCACGGGAACACAGAGAACGTTCCGGAAAACTACGGCCATTTTCACACACCTGAGCTCACCTGCAGACAGTAACTCAGAGAGGACCTGCCACTGCGCCCAGCTTCCTGACCCAAGCTCTCCAGGCCTGTGGCTGACAGGCACAAGTTGCCCCATTAATGAGTTACAAAAGCTTCTAACGGGCGTGTCTATAAGAGGAACACGCATTTCGCTAAAGGGGACGTCAACGCTGCAGCATGTGTGGATTTCTGTTCCACATGCGTATTGACGCAAACGCAGAAGAAAGGAGGAAAACCAAAACAGACGAAAAAAGTCAAGCGGCAACAACTCCTCCCCCCCGCTGGCTTCTCCTGACCTGTGGCCGCTAGACAGTCTGTTAGCCTCTCCGTTTCCGCCTGTCTGGATAGAACAAGAAAATAGGAGGACTGTCTGCTGGCCTTTAAGAAAGTGACTGGTGCATTCTGGGACATGAGCTCTGAACACAGCCGAAGGGGGGAGATTGGATCGAGGACGGTGAACAGGGCAGTTTGAAGCTCAAACTCAGGAGTCGCGCTCCTCCAGACGCTCAGAAAAACAGACACAGCCGTCGGAGAAAAGGGACAGAACCGCGAAGGCGTGGGGGGAAGGCGTGGGGGGGAGGGGGCGGTACCTTGATGGTGGGCGCGAAGGCGGTGGTGACGTAGGAGCAGAGGCGGGACGGCATGGTGAGCTTGCCGATGTCCTTCTCCTCGCGCAGCGTGGCGGCGATGGCCTGCTGGCAGAGCAGCTGCAGGCTGGCCACCCGGTGGTCCACCCGCACCACATAGAGCGCCGCCCCGCACGCCAGGAACAGCCGGGAGTCGCGGTGACCCCAGCAGATGGTGCTGATGGGCCTCTGAGGGGGGAGGGGGGGGAGAGAGAGGGGGAGAGGGAGGGGGGGAGGGGAAAGGGAGAGGGGGGATAGAGGGGGAGAGGGGGAGAGAGGAGAGGGAGGGGGGAGAGAGGGGGAGAGGGGGTGAGAGGAGAGGGAGGGGGGGAGAGAGGGGGGGAAGGGGAAGCAAGGGGGTGAGAGAGAGAAAGGGGCGAGAGGGACAGAGAGAGGGGAAGAGAAAGGGGGAGGGGGAGAGAGGGTGACAGAAGGGGGAAAGGGGGAGGGAGGGGGAGAGGGATAGAGAGGGGGGAGAGGGACAGAGAAAGAGGGGAGAGAGAGAGCAGGCCAGGCGGAGGGAAAGAGAGGGGAGAGAGGGACAGAGATGGGGGGGAGGGAGAGAGAGGGGGGTAAAGAGGGACAGGGACAGAGAGAGGAGAAACAAGTCAATGGAAAATTTGTCTTTTGCTTTGTGTTTTTAACCTCACTATCACCTGTTAAATGATTTGCGTGACGTTGCGGATGTCCAGGCGTTGCGGATTATCAGTTAAAATGTAAAAAGATGGCGGGCCGGTGATCCACACGTCTTTGGGCCGTTTCTGAGTCCCGCTGTCACTTTAACGTTCTGAAAGGGATGAGCCAGACCAACCCATGCGGAATTCCGAAGAAAACACGGGGGGCGGAAACGCGGAAGTCTGACTGGATAGGCACGCATTACCAGGCGTGGGAACGCTACGGTAAAAAAATTCAGCTCCATTAGTTTGAACAGGTTGCCATGGCGCCGCATGACACACAACACGCACGGTTTCCATGGTCCCAGAAAATGACAGGCTCTTCTTCTCTGTGGCAGCAGAAATGCGCAGGCAGTGGAAGAGCTCTACGTGGAGACGAGCAGATGCGTTTATCGGACTGTGCCAGGTCCAATGAAACGGGGATAAGACAGTCACGATGTCACCTCGCCGACAGAAAACACCAATCATGGAGAACATGGCTAACAGCCAGCGGAACAAGGGCAACTGTGATTGGTCAACACTGCTATGAATATGAAAAGATGTTGAAGAAATAAACTGAAGAGGGAGGATGAAGGAGTAGACCGCAGAGGAGGAGAGGAAAGGTTGTTTGTTGTTTTCGTGCGGTCTCCAGGTGAGCTCACCTGTGCAGGGGTCTCCAGGGTGTAGATGTGCTCTCCGTGGACGTTGTAGAACTTAACGAGGGCGTTCCTCATGAGCGTGACGCAGGCCGGGTCCAGCTGGAGGCTGTGCCTCTCCATCCCCGCCACCGCCATCAGATCGCCCTGAGAGCACCACTGCACCACCACGTCTGAGAACAGAGTACAGCACCGTTACACACACACACACACACACACACACACACACCCCACCATGAGATCCCCCTGAGAGCACCACTGCACCACCACGTCTGAGAACAGAGTACAACACCGTTACACACACACACACACACACACACACACACACACACACACATCCATGAGTGGAAAAAAACAGCAACAAAGGAAGTACATAAACATGCAAGCACACTCAGGTGATAGGGGTGTGGGGACAATGAACACTGGCATTACATAATCAGAGGAAAACCTCAGCCACAGCGGGACACACCACAGAGAACCCTGCAGCAGCCAGGGAATACCGCGGTAAACAGCATCTGCTAACGCTAACCTCTCACAGGGGATCACAGAGTACAGCCGCTGCCGCTAACGCTAACCACTCACAGGGGATCACAGAGCACAGCCGCTAACGCTAACCGCTCACAGGGGATCACAGAGTACAGCCGCTAACGCTAACCGCTCACAGGGGATCACAGAGTACAGCTGCTAATGCTAACCGCTCACAGGGGACCACAGAGTAGAGCTGCTAATGCTAACCGCTCACAGGGGATCACAGAGTACAGCCGCTAACGCTAACCTCTCACAGGGGGCCACAGAGTACAGCCGCTAACGCTAACTGCTCATAGGGGATCAGAGTACAGCTGCTAACGCTAACCGCTCACAGGTGACCACAGAGTACAGCCGCTAACGCTAACCTCTCACAAGGGATCACAGAGTACAGCCGCTAACGCTAACCTCTCACAGGGGGCCACAGAGTACAGCCGCTAACGCTAACTGCTCACAGGGGATCAGAGTACAGCTGCTAACGCTAACCGCTCACAGGTGACCATAGAGTACAGCCGCTAACGCTAACCTCTCACAAGGGATCACAGAGTACAGCTGCTAACGCTAACTGCTCACAGGGGATCACAGAGTACAGAAGCACCCAGGAGACCGTGGAGTCACCCTCACTGAGCTGAGTGTGCAGTAAACACACACACCTGCACCCTCTCTGCAGCCAGCTACACCCCACCGGGCGTTGAGAAAAGGCCCTTTTAAAATCACACCAGCAGGTGAAGGTTGGGTCTGAAAATTGCGGCAGGAGGAACAGGAAACCACACCCGGCAGAGTCAAACTGGGCCTCTGCGCTCATGACATCACACACACTCCGCATGCCTGAAACCAGGGTGGACACAACACAAAGACACAGGACACGGGGGCGGATCCGGGACGCGTATTAACTGGCGGGCGGAGCACTGGCAGGCCTACACAGACTGGTCTAGCAAGCCTGCGGACTGGAGGAGCTCTCTGAGTCCCAGCTGCTACCCAGTACTGTTAATCAATGCATGGCAGCTGTACGATAATCCCGATAAGATCAAGGGAGGCATTTGGCAAGCAGATGTAATGGCAGCAGAGTCGGAAAGCCCCCAGACAGCAGTGCAGTGTAATGATCAGGGAGCTCGGCTTGTAGCTCAGACAGAGGCCTGCGGGTTTGATTCCCAGGTGAGAGGCAGTGCCGTTTGCACCCCCCAGCAAGGCGAGTAACCCACATTTCCACAGTAAATCTGTGTGAATGGACTGTGTGAATGGACTGTGCGTAAAAACACATGCTGTGATTGCTGCTGTGGATGTAAGAGTCTGGATATAAGAGATATGGCCCAAATGTTCATCTGTAGAGGGGGCTACCCTGCAGGGGATGCTGGGATAAACCTGCTACCCTGCAGTGCATGCTGGGATACACCCGCTACCCTGCAGGGCATGCTGGGACACACATGCTACCCTGCAGGGGATGCTGGGAGACCCATGCTACCCTGCAGTGCATGCTGGGAGACACGTGCTACCCTGCAGTGCATGCTGGGATACACCTTTCATTCCGGCTCTGAGCAGATGATGACAGGGGAGGAGAGCGGGCTGTGCTGCAGTGCATGCTGGGATATATACGTACCCTTGAGCCCTGAGCGGATGACACTGGGGAAGATGAGAGGGGGCTATGCTGCAGTGCATGCTGGGATATACATACCCTTGAGCCCTGAGCGGATGATGCTGGGGGAGAGGAGAGGGGGCTATGCTGCAGTGCATGCTGGGATATACATACCCTTGAGCCCTGAGCAGATGACGCTGGGGGAGAGGAGAGGGGGCTATGCTGCAGTGCATGCTGGGATATACATACCCTTGAGCCCTGAGCGGATGATGCTGGGGGAGAGGTCATCGTAGTTGTTCATCAGGCTGATGTCTCCGGACGTGAAGCTGACCGTGAGCAGCGGTTTCAGGTTGTGCACTGTGATGGAGACGAACGGACGGACAGATGGACGGACGGTTAAGGAAACCCTCTTCCACCGACTCCACTTTTTAAAATTAGACCACAGATGCTGGCTGCTGAGGGACAAATCAAAGCCCTTTTTTTTATTTGGGGGGGGGGGGGGGGGGTGGGGGGTGGGGTACCAGATGGCCCCCATCTGCTCGGTCATACTCTGTCGCTCAGACCGGCGAGACTCCTGTCAAACAAACCGCGACCTTTTCTGAACCGCCGCGAACTTTCGAGAACATGCGTCTCAATGACATCATCACGCGACACTGTTACACAAGCTGTCGTATTAATTAATTTTTTTTTTTAAATTGTACTTTTTGAAACCAAAGAACAAAAGATGATGTAACCACTGCGTCTCTCAGAAGTGCCCCACATGCAAACAGATGTGTACTGGACCGCTCTTTCATCGCCGAGCAACCCGCCATTACATCATCACGGATGAACGGATGAAACTACGCTCTCACGGAGGAGGAGAAGGCGAATATCGTCCTCAAGGTAGCAGTTTATTATTATTTCTTTTCTTTTTCCTGGGGGGGGGGGGGGGGGGGCAATGGCGTTAATCGGTGAATTATAGCGTCATTACCGCCCAGCTAAGGCCAGCACTTTCGCGCTTTATAACGTGGAGCGTTGTTTTAAGATCGCGCGGGGATTTTACGGGCCGTCGCCCCGAAGCGCGGTGATCAGAGCCATAAAACGGCCGTAAACGAAGACGCGCTACGCGCTCGGCTGGATCCGCCGCGGCGGACATAACATCGCTAAAACAAAGAGCACAATACGACCGTGCTGGTAAGCAGGGAGGAGCTGGGAGAGCACTGGGACTGGGACCACGACGACCGTGATGTCACCGCACCTTTCAGACTTTATTACACTGGCACGCGGAGGCACGCAAGCACATGGAATTGCCTTCCTCACAGGGACAGCTGACTGTATACTAATCTGAAAATTGCTAGTTTTAAATGCTCATTTTTCAACAACCTTTTAAAAAAAAATGTATATTTATGTATCTAAAACATAAAAAATCATACAAATGACCAAGATATTTATCCAACGGGTTTCTATTTTAAAAAATGCATTCAACTTGTATTTAAGAGACATGGGAGTGTAAAATAAGTGGTGTGTCCTGTTTTCCCAGGGAAGCCCCAGTGAGAGGTGAAATCTCGTTTCCATCGGCGTCCTGTCCTCCTGGCCAACGCAGATAAAAGCTACCGTCATTCCTGGGGGGGGGCCGCGGAAATGAAAACAATCAAACCGAATCGATTTTTAAAAAACGGCTGCCCGTCGTTTCTGAACAGGGGGGCTCGGGGAGCCCTGCACCGAAGGCTTGGAGGACGCGGTGGGGGGGGGGGGGGGGGGTCTTTATGAAGTCTGTGAGCCTCAGCGGGACGCGTCCGGAGCGAGCGGAGGGGGGGCGAGGGGGGCGGTGACAGCTGGCGATTTCGTGCTCTGTGGACGCCGCTCTACTCTCCCCGTCCGCCCAGCCAGCCGTCAGGACGGGCGGCGACAAAGTCGAGCCAAGGTGAGCGGTGTCTTCCGCAGCTCCCTCCCTCTCTCCATCCCTCTCTCCATCCCTCCCTCCAACCCTCCTTGAGTGGGCGGGGTTACAGAGCCAGACCCAGGCTTTTTTTTTTTTTAGCATTTAACACATTCATCAATATCATTCTCATCCAAATAACTGCACAGTGACAATCAGAAAGAAAAAAAACATTACTTTTTACTGTTTGATCTATTCACAGGCATTAAGGCCTATACATAACAAGCGCTAAGGTATCTCAGGCAAATGAAATCATCATTGTGTGTTGCCTCAGCCACTTAAAAGGACATTTGGGTAGATGGACAGCTGTGTAATGGGACAGAATTTGACCACCCCCGCCTCGCTACCCTCCACCCTCCACCCCCCCCCCCCCCCCCCGGTTACCTTGTGGCGGGGCGTAGTCGTCCGAGTCGGTATCGCTCTCGCTGCTGTCCTCCACCAGGAAGTTGGGGTAGTTCCAGGACATGCTGACGATGCCGTCCGACTCATGCAGGAGGATATGAGCCAGCATGCGGCCATGACAGTCCATCACAATCACCTGACCGTCAGCCGTGCCAAACAGCACCTGAGACACACAGAGTACAGCACCATCATACACACACACACACACACACACACACACACACACACACACACACACCTTTACAGAGAATTTACTGTCTCCAGCCGCGGCGGCCTCAGTCTCCGATGTGCATTTAGCCGCTCCATTCAATTTAGCTCGGAGCGCGCTAACGTGCTAATGTGCTCTGACCGCACGCTCGACTGCAGGCGCCGAACCGGCTGCCGTCTTATTAAGAAAGAAAGAAAGAAAAAGAAAGGGCCGCGTTTCTCATCACAGGGTTAAACGAGCTGCGGAT
>CM077289.1:61299520-61322020 GCA_039654925.1 Anguilla pacifica | reverse complement strand
CAGTATATATCCCAGCAGTATAAATGCATGTGAAACGTTGCGTAAGTCGCTCTGGGTAAGAGCGTCTGCTGAACGCCTGTAATGTAGCAGCACGACAGCGCGGGGTCAGACGTCACGCGGACATCGCCCATGGCGACGGCGATCCTCGTGGCCGCGTATTCCGTGCGCGGTAAGAAGACACGCGAGCGCAGCGCGGTTCACGTTTAAGACGCAGGAGCGGAGGCGGGCCGGGGGAACGTGCCGAGGCGGGCCGGGGGGGCCGGGGAAGGGGGGAACGTGCCGAGCTGGGCCGGGGGGGGGCGGGGGGGGGGGCGTGCCGGGGTGGGGGGGACGTGCCGAGGTGGGCCGGGGGGGGGCGGGGGGGGGGGCGTGCCGGGGTGGGGGGGACGTGCCGAGGTGGGCCGGGGGGGGCGGGGGGGGGGGGCGTGCCGGGGTGGGGGGGACGTGCCGAGGCGGGCCGGGGGGGCCGGGGGGACGTGCCGAGGCCGATCCCCCCCTTAATGTCCCGCCAAAACGCTAATGAGGTTTACCGGGGCGGGAACTCCGCCATGTGGCAGCAGTACGGTCGCGGTGGGAGAAAAGCTTCATCTGACCTCGCCGTGACACGCGGGGGGGGGACTAAACGGGTGGTAGCCGGAGGAGAGAGAATCTGCAGGAAACCAAACAGTGCGGCAGCTGCAGCTGGAGTCACGGGACGCGCACACAGAGGAAGTGTCCCTGCCTCCTGCTGGATGAGACAGATCTGCCCAGTTCGGCCCAATGCATGAAGCTGAACGTGGAGACTCCTCACCCGCTTCTTCCTCTCCTCTCACACCTCTCTCCTTCACTCCCCCTTTCCTCTCCTCTCCCTTCTCTCTCCTTCACTCCCTATCCTCTTCCTCTCTTCTCCCTTCTCTCCCTCTCTCTCTCCCTCTCTCTCTCTGTCCTCCTCTCCTCCTCTCCCCCCCCTCTCTCTCCCTCTCTCAGCAGGCAGTGGAGACCCCTGTAGAAGTCAGACTCCACTTAAGAGCTGTCTGATGCCCCTCTCAGCTGCAGATTACCTTGGATGGCAGTCCACGGGAGCGTTTTAAAAACCAAAAACACTTTGGCCTTTCTCTGGGGACCTGGCTTTGCATTCCTAAAATACAAACGTAACAAAAAGAAAAAAGAAAAGAGACTGCTCACACTCCTCTATTTGGTGAGAGTTGATCTTTTCTGATATGTATTCTTGTGGGACTGCCACTGCCTCTGGATTAATAAGTATGTCAGAGTCTTGATTGCCTTTTAATTCTTTCCCCGCCCCCTTTTTCCAACTCAGCTTTGAGGAGAATGTGAATCTGGGATCTACGGGCTGAGACACGCACTAAATTTATTTTTCAGGTCATGCATTTTTTAGATCGAAACGACTCTCTTATGGTACACTTTAGGGCATTTTTACACGTGTGGTGAATTCCTTTTTTCTTTTCCTTTTTTTAAAATTGTGGATGGCGCTCATCCACAAACTGGAACAGGGCCTTAGATACAGAACATACAGCCCATACATGCACTAGAACAGGGCAGTAACAGATACCAGACCATAGAACCCATACATGCACTAGAACAGTGCAGTAACAGATACCAGACCATAGAACCCATACATGCCCTAGAACAGTGCAGTAACAGATACCAGACCATAGAACCCACCCATGCACTAGAACAGTGACCTTAACAGGGCGACTAGCGTGTCACACACCTCTTATTGTACCATGTCCAGAGCTGTGGTAGCACCTACAGCACACAGCTGCTACGCTTAGCATCATGAAAGCCTATAAAACACGATGTGGTGATTCACGCTATGACATCACCAGCTGAAACAACAACAACAACAACAACAACAACCACCACAACAACAAAATAAGGCAATAAAAAGCACATAACATAAAAGCACTATAACACCAAAGCGTGGGCGTGTGATATAACAGAACACTATGATTAATCGGCGTAGTAGTACAACCGTGACGAGCCCCAACTGTGAATTTTCCAGCGCTGTAAAGTAATAAATAAATTAAGAGCACGCCGCGCTGAGACTCGTCGCCTCCCCTCCACAGACCCAGCGTCCTCAGGACACGCAGAAGCTTTGGAGGGCGTGTGGGAGGGACTGCGGGGGCCGATCGAGAAGGAACAGAGCCACAAGGCTTCCCTGGTACAGAGCAAAAACAACCAAAAAAAAAAACAACCAAAAAAAAAACACCAAAAAAAAAAAACGCCCCTCCGTAGCACCATGTCCCCGTCTCTCTGACATCTCCACTCTGCAGGACCAAGGCCCTCTTAAACAGGCCCGAGTCCACAGCGTCTGGAGAGGTACAGAGCTACACACGCCTGTCCCTGTGCCTGAGCCACCACCAAAATCTCCCGCCCTTTTACCTCATGTTAGGCACAAAAAAGAACAAACAGTCCCAATGCCAGCAAACCAGAAATGAGGCTTTGGGGAAACCGGAATGGTGTATTTTAGCTGTATAATTTACACCCGCTTCAAATGCACGTTCTTTCTTGCCTTAAGGAAAAAATGCCTATGATAATAAAAATTAATACATCATTTATGTTAACGTTAAAACAGGCTTGTGATAAGACAGACTGAGTAGAACATTTGCCAAATATATCACTTGGTTACCTATGTAACCCCATAACAGGTGCAACAAAACTATTTGGTTGATTCAAATAAATGAGTCACTCATACTTTGGTGTTTGTGACATCACCAAAAACGGGTCCATGTTCTAGAACATCTTAACAGGACGAGCCAACCGGCAGCGTGTTTCACGAGAACGTTCAGGAGCGCCGCAGGGCTATTCGTTATTTACAAACAGCGCTGACGCTATTACGCAACAACTTTATTCCTGATCTTGGCGAGAACGAGCGCGAGACAAACTACACGTAGTCGACTTTATAAGAAGCTTTTTAAGGCAAAAAATAAACAAACTGAGTGTCCAGCAGGGCACGTTGCCTCAGGAAAGCGCTCACGTTACAGTAAGCCTGCGTGTCCTCTCCGTTAAAACAAGGCATTAGCGCACGCGGTAGCCTTGATGCACGCGCACGCTAGACAACAGAAGACGCTCATTTGGCTTATGAGAGGGCACAGAGGAGCCCGTTAGAAAGCTAATGAAATACCGTACGTGCGGCGCGGCTACGCTAACTAGCCCGCGGCCGCGGTAGCATGCAGGAGACTGCTGTTCTGGTAACGGGGAGCGTGATTCACTGCTGTGTCCGTTCCAGGCTGAGAATCCACTGCTCTAAATACAGGGAAAAATTAATAACATCACCAAGATAATTAAAATTCATTCTCATTTTTCTTTTTGGGGGGGGGGGGGCTGTCTGAGACATCCAGATGAGTGCAAATTTACACCCTGCACAGGTGTAAGAACAGGGGAAAAAAATATGATTCAACTGACTGTTCCATTACTTCAGCATCTGAGCATGAGATTCCTAATCTATTGTTACTCAGAATGTCTAATAATTACATATTTACTAAAACAATTCTATTTGCGATTTTGTCATTTGTTAAGCAGAGCCAAAGACCCGTAGCCAGCGTGAAGACAACCGACAGACATCTTAAATTCTCCAGCCAGAAACCGAAGTGTTTTCCCAAAGTGTGTGCGTGCTGGGAGAGGGAAGGAACACTTGAGCACCAAACTTCAGCAGCAAAGACCCTTTAAACCACCAGATAAGCCCTTCTCAGTGGCACATTTCACACGGAATACACTTCAGCAAACGAGACTGCTGCACTTAACTGGAGAAGAAGAAAATCCCACACACACACAGAAAAAAAACACTATTCCAAATTCCTGACAGAATCTGACAAGCACAAACCCCCCCCCCCCATAAAGAGAGGGGGGGGCTGCTCTTCATGAGCTGGGACAGCTGAGGGAGGAGGCTACCCCAGCCTCCCCCTCCTACACTTTAATGACCTTCTTTGGAGAGAGCGAGGGGGGGGGGGGGGTAATTGAGTGTGCTGCTGCGTGCAGGGGTGTGGACCGCACCAGGGCATCTGCATCAGGGATGGCATTTACACACGCAGCTGCATCAACAAATCACCCGTCCCACCGCCAGCCGGGCAGACAGCAAGCCTGCACGGGCCTAAGGAAGGGTATCTGCAGCGCTGTGACCTACGAGATGTCTCTCTCTCTCTGTCTGTCTGTCCCCCGCACAGCACACAGCACACCGAGATGGGGCGTCTCTCTCTCTGTCAAACCTCACATCACACACCCCACCAAGACGGGACGCCCCTCTCTCTGTCCCCCTCATATCACACACCCCAGGGGGACGGGACGTCTCTCTCTCCCTCCTGTCCCCCTCACATCAGTTGAATGAGCAGATTTTTGTGTAAAACTGTGTTCTGTGTCAGTCGCCCTGGGAGAACAGCATTCGCTAAATGCCACAGTCTTAACGGGAGATCCTGAGGTTGACGGGCGGTGAGAGCCTTCAGCTCCGCTCGCACCGCGACCTCTGACCCCCGCTACCCTCCGCCTCCGCAGGGGGGTTAACTGCTCGCCCCACGAGCCGTCGAAAGACAGGCGCTCGCGCGCTCAATCGCCAGCGAGCTTAAGCTACTTTGCTGTTCCGTCATCTCTAAGCCGCCATTTGCATTCCAAGTCCAAAGTCAACGGCGAAATTAGCTCTCTGCATGATGGCTATTGTACAGAGCTCCTTAAAAGCGCATTAGTTACACTAAATACTGTAATGTTTCTATTTTAACGTGTTAAAATAACCATACGACACACCCCTGAATGGGTAAAGCCCTGTAGTCTTGGATCCTTTAAACAAGAAGGCTGCACTCAGGCCCTCAGTCTTGCCCACGGCTACGAATAAATCAGGGAGCGATTTCTGAACGGTCGTAAAACACGTCCAGTCCAGGACACGCAGGTGACAGGGAAAACGACACGGCGCCTTCTTCGCAAAAAAAAAAAAAAAAAACGTTAAATGCAACGAAAGGAACCCAATATTTGGAGATTCGGTCTGGCGAGCCGGCCTGGATTTGTGTGACATGTGGCTTAGACCATGACAGCAAAAGAACAATTAAACAACACCCTTACAATATTCCAGTTCCATTCAGTTCCATTCGGGCAGGGCGAGCGCTTTGTCCTCCTCTTATTGCTCTACTGTTTGATGCCTCCATTTCCCTCAGCGCTTTCTGTCATTCAGTGCATTGGTCATTCGGCGTAACCAGGCCAACGCACGCCAACCCCTAATACCTAAGCCCCACCCACTCCGCTGTACAACAAATAGGAACCAAGGAACAAGGGGAAACAAGGTGACAAACACACTCGAACACACACACACTCACACACAAGCAGTAAAATAGAATGAGCCATTCATTACAGAATCTATTGGGACGCACAATTCATTTAACAGGTGGGTACCAAAATGACCTGTCAACCAGAAGGAGGGGTTCTGTAGTCCGTGAGGGCTCTACTTATTCATTGAATTCTGTTCAAACAAATGCAGAATTTTAGCCATGCAAATGGAAATGGTATGAACAAGCAAACATTTACATACACACAAAAAAAACACACACACCTATTCATTTACACGAAGAACCCAATTTCAGAGAAGAATCAGAACAGAAGGTGGTTCTTTCCCGCTCAATACGAGTACAAAAACTGATGATATTTTGTCATCTCTGGTCCTAAAACCATGCCAAAATGTCCCCACTTAGCCTATATGACGAAGCAGCCTAATAAAAGGTTTTTGTTAACATATTTTTCTGCTAGCGTGGCACATCCCTGAAATAAATGTCTATTAAAATCCAGAATGACAATGTTAATTTCCTCATCTCAAACAGACAATCAGGAATATGACAGAATGTAGTCTAAATGGGACTATCAATCTAACCCCTCAATTAGTCTAAGTGCTTTTTACTCAACCTCGAGTATCAAATTTAAGCAACAGAAAGAAGCTGCGTTTTTATTTTCTGATGACTAATTCAATTTGACTTCAGACATGTAAACATCAGGATGAAAAGAACTGGACACTTGCAAAATTATTGTTGCCATTAGGCCCAAATTCAAATATCTTCGTAACGTCTCCCCATTTATTTCAGATAAGCATAATCAATGTCATGTGTCACCATCACACAAGATCTACGCACACCTTCATTCATATTTTAAGATCTGAATGGTAAATGGACTTGACATCATCCTTCACTGACTACTTTTACTGGACAGAGTGCATAAAATGATTAATTTAACCGAAACACTGTTTCTGTAACATCTGTCGCTGCAGAAGGGCCAACAATTAAACAGTCAGCCGGCAAATTACTTGGAACACTTTTTATGTTTAGAAATAAATGTAGAATAAATATAAGTCATAAATCCGAAAAAAGCAATCTAGTAAACATTGTCTCTGCTGTGCGCAAGCCTGTCCAAATTGAATGTTTATCAAACTATCCGTTTTGGGGACCCAACAAAGACCAAAATTTGCGATGTTATCCGACGCCTTTCCTTTCACTGTAACACCAGAGCCGTGGTGTTTGGAAAGTTTATGGAAATAACGCCATTATCCAGGCAACCGATGCCACCAGAACTCCAGCTTTTAGTGGACCAACTGCTGCCGAGGCATTTTGAAGGGGAGGAAAGGGTGCGGGCTGTCTCGCGCGTATGTGCTAAAACGGAAATTAAATTGTATGTACGGCAAACGAGCAGTTTAAAGAGTTCAAGGATCTGATGTAGCTCTGAAAATATGTATGCATCAAAAATAAATTAAACTGCTGTCTGTTGTTTAAAATACACACTTGGGCATGCCAAGCATCTTGACACAAACCATGATTTTTCAATGAATGTGTTTTTCAACATCTTGTCATCTGCAAAAACCTCACACACAACTTTAAACCTATAGGCTACTTTGGTAAATGGTAAATGGACTGCATTTATATAGCGCTTTTATCCAAAGTGCTTTACAATTGATGCCTTTCATTCACCCATTCACAAACACACTCACACGCCAACGGTGAAAGGCTGCCATGCAAGGGACCAATCAACTCATTGGGAGCAATTAGGGGTTAGGTGTCTTGCTCAGGGACACTTCGACACGCCCAGGGGGGGGGGACCAAACTGGCAACCCTCCGACTGCCAGCCACCGCTCTTATCTCCTTAACTATGTCGACCCCAGGAAATAAATAAATTGGACGCTTCCACGGATAAAAAGCAAGCGTCTAGATTATAGATTATTAATAATAATAATAATAATAATAATAATAATAATAATAATAATAATAGACCTGAAAAAGTAACCAAAAGATTATCTAAAATGTAATAACAAATTGCATTTGGCTTTCAAAGCATCTAAAGAAACCATCTTGGCAGTAACCATCTGTTGGTTAAGAAAACCCATCTCAAAGAAAACAAGTAGTGGTACTGGGCTTAATTCTCTTTGGCAATCCGATATAACAAACAACTCACCTCGCTGTTGTGTCCCCTTAGATTGAAGTTGATTCTCTGTGGGGTGTTCCTGTCGCGTCTGCAGTGGCTAGAGGTGAAAGTTACTCCGACCACCCCCCTCCCGTTCCCCGTCGCGAGCCATCCTTCCTCGTAATATCGCCTCCTGCACACGGGCTTCTCCTTCTCGCTCTTGGGCACGCGCCCTTTCCAGGACAGGCAGAGGATGTTGGAGTCGCTGCAGAGGACTGGTCCATGTTCCACCGCCGCGAACATAACTACGGGCTGGCCAGACAGACCCGATTTCCGTTAGGGAAAGTGACTGGAGTTTGGGGATCAGTCTCTTGCCCAGAACGACAGTCGCTCTGGGTCTCGGTCTTATTTTTGCTCTTCTGTGAGACGTTTCAGAGAACGGACACGCTGCATAGTAACAATGGTGGTATTGAGTAACAGGTCTTTCCGAGACAATTAAAGTGATGCAAGAAATATCCGTTTTCAAATACTTCTCTCCACACAGCAGTAGGTTAACTTAAACCCCACGTCCACACGAAGTGCCTGAGACCGTTTTATTGGTTTGAGAAGAGGATACACGGACTTATTTGATAGTTTATGGTTATCCAGATATCAGAGACAACGTAAAAAAATTGCATAAATAAAAAGGCACGCAAATCAGGTCATTTTGATGTGTCACACCAGCTTAACAGCATCCCAAATGTACACTAACCGCAGTACTTAAACGACTGATTTGTTTTACTTATTTTCTATAGTTTGGGAGAGCCTGTCTCCTCTCTATCCATTTATTTTTATATATTCCAAACAATGGAAACTCGTTACGTAATCTAACCTCAACTGCTATTAAATCGCCAGACGGGTTCAACGGATCAAATGAAACCCAAATTCGACTCCCCTTTTCTAAAGACTGCTTTAGGAACACGCCAGCTGCAATTACATAAGCACGCTCATTGTACCAAACCATTAACTGCGGCTGTGGATGTTAGCTGTATCTATATCCAACAAATGCAGGGTGTTATCTTTTAAAAAGCTTCACTTGGCCTCTTGACGTTTTCCGATCAGGTATAATTTTTATTGCAGCATTCCCCCAAGATATCCAACTGCGCTTCCTCCTTGCAGAAGACCACGCGACGTCTTCTGCTAAAATCTTAATCTTGATTCCAGATGAAGAATATCCGGGGCATGATCCAATTCAGTACATCATCGCAGGACGGTACTGCTTGCTCTGTCGAAGTCGGAATTATGTGCCTGAAATAATTTTGAACTCCTTGCATCAACTGTCCATCGGCAGGAGGGTCCCTTCTCCCGGTAACGTCATTCCGTCACCGTCCTTGCCTCCAATCAACGTCGGGGATCCCGTCTAGGCGTTCTAAGTGACGAAACAAATACAGAAAGGAAACATTAGCTCATTTTTTATTCATGACGACAGCAAGAAAACATACAGTAGCTGTGACAGAAACAAACTGTTCGCCACCACTGTGTTTACCCGCGGCCAAACCCAATGGTAATGAGGCATATTCCCAGTCGCTGCATACGTACCACTTAGGAAAACTGTACAGCTAGTTACCCGTGTGCCTGCGTGTGTGTGTTTGTGCGTGTGTGTGTGTGTGTAAGAGAGGGAGGGAGGGAGGGAGGGAGAGGGAGGGGGGGGGGGGAGAGAGAGAGAGAGAGAGAGAGAGGGGGGGACAGAGAGAGAGAGAGAGAGAGAGAGAGAGAGAGAGAGAGAAAGAGAGAGAGAGAGAGAGAGAGAGAGAGAGAGAGAGAGAGCGTGGGTGGTCATTCGAAGCATATAATTTCCATAATCTCTTAGATCATTTCAATCCATCAGACACTGTGAAGCACTAAACGTTTATCCCATGATCCGACTGAGGAAACAAAGTCCAGTTACGTGACTGTTTGGTGGGGGATGTACGATGACAGTACCATTATATCGAAATATCTTGTCAGCTAGCTAGCTCCGTTGCTCAGTAGTTCATTACTGAACAAAAATATAGCTAGCAAGGCAACATAAACAACTGGAATAAAGCGAACAATAATATGAGCTTCAAAATATTTCGACTCTATAACAGACAATTTAACGAAATTACAATAAATGATCATGTATGCATCTCGCTAGTTTTCTGATATCTACAGTACTCAATAACCAGTATGACGCTAGCTATATCTAGCACAAGCAGACACGACTGCGAAAAAAATGTAGATAGCGATATAAAAACAAATGTTACTTGTGCACCGACATCTTCAATATTTGCATCTCACATATTTAGAAAATTCTCTAAGATAGCCGTCAGGCCCTGCCCTTTAGTTAACACTGTAACGATACATATTTTGTGAATCAGGGAAACCAATGACACCTGTAAAACGGAACGCCACCCGACATCTACCCAGCTAGCTTCGGAAGCTAGTTACTCAGCCAGTATTTTTGCAAGCTGGCGAGCTAGCGGAATTACTTTGCAACAGAACAACCCCTCCGCCGCCAAAATAACAGCGATAATTTAGCAAACCAGATATATAGCAAGTTAGCTATTATAGTATTATAGTAATCCAACAAGCAAGCTTGGCACACAAAGCAAAACGCCGCAAATACATTTTCAAGTAAGCATGTATAGACTACCTAGCCACCAATTACTAGTTTCTAGCAAGCAGAATGCGACAAAACAGCCCGTATTTTTACAAACACAAAAGGCAAGAAACTGTAGCTAGCTAGCGAGTTAGCTTGATGAATAACCACGCTAGCTAGCTCTGCTAAGTAAAAAGCCCGTTTTATTCATGTTTTACATGCAAGCTAGAAAGCTATCTTGCAGGTCGTCAGAAAATTCTAGAAATTGGGCAGCCAATTATACTGGCCCAATGAACCCATATTTAATATAATAACATCATGCGAAACTCACTTTATTGGGGTGTATTGCCGAAAATATCTATGAATAACAATCCACGGCTTACCCCTTGTGCCACTCTGCCTGGGCCCGTCTCCAGAGTCACGTGACTGTCACATGATTCTTTTTTTTTTCCTGGGTTGACTTACCACATCCCCTCCAGTACAACTGCATCACTGCAGTTGAAAGGAGAAAAAACTGAAATATATATATATTTTTAGGATGCCAAGCACCGCAGGTGCGTAGGCACCATATTTTTGCTGACTTTATTATTATTATTATTATTATTATTATTATTATTATTATTATTATTATTATTATTATTATTATTATTATTATCGTTATTATTATTGTTATGCAGATTAACCGCTTAAAGTTGACTTTTCATAGCACCACTGCATTCATATTTTTACATTTCAAACAGCATCAGGTGCCACAGATGCATTTACAGAATAATTAAGGTGTTGGAGACAGCAGCAAAACTATCTACATAACATTAACTTAGCTCAAACATTTTTAGGTCTTACATTTTCCATAATTTAGGTCTTACAATTCCCAGCATTGATATCTGTCACTCGGCACCTCACTCAAATCATTACTTCAGCTAGTTGGGGCTTTGCATCAAAAATCACATCTCCTGATGTTAAAGCTTGTTAAAACTTTGCAGTCGTGAAACCCATTGTTTGCATTTGATTTTTCTTGAAGAAGAAAATAGTTTTGTCACTTTAACATTTACTTTTGTTTTATGACCACAACACTGCTTTGACATTTTTCTTTATGTAAATATAATCGCACTGTATCTTTCTCCTGCCTGACAGCTTCAGACGACTCAGCTTGGTAAAGAAACATCCTGGTGAAACAAAATGGCTGGTGATGGTGCCATTAGTTGGCCAGTCCATCAGAGCTTGGCCCTAGCATGAAAACCAATACTCCACTGCAAGGTCAGGGTGGGTGTAACCAATCTGTGGTGATTTATCAATATATTAATCAGCCATATATAACCTGAGGAGCATTAAATTAACTAATACACAGCTAACAAAACCTTTGCAAACCAGCCAGATTTGGTTCTGCCCAAATCAGCAAGTTGTGGAATCCACTTCACAGAATGAATACTTTTATTAACAATGTCCAAATAGTTCTGGAGGTGACAAGTTAACAGACCAATTATCCGTCCACTTATGCACGCCACGTTACGATTTTATGGAAACTTCAGTTCAAATTTGTTTTTATATGTGAAGTAGTGTTTAGAAATAAACTCTGACTGAGAAAATAAATTTAACCAAACAACATTGCACCAACATTTCATTAAACACAATTAAAATTAAACCAAACAACCCCTTACATGTTTGCAAATCATTTGTATTTATTTAAGACATGGCGATGAAATAAATGTCTGATGAGTCAGAAACTTTACATGAATTTCAACATTAATTCAACAAGTCAACCATTCAGCTTAAATAAAAGTGGATTACAGATACAAATACATTATTTTCAGTTGCACAAAGGGACAACGATCTATTAATTGATTTACTTGAGGAAGGTCATTCATATTTTTTGCATTTTAAAAAACTCAAAACCGCCAGTGTTGTAAAGTCTCTTTGATGCAGAATGACATGTTCCTTTATTTTAACACTACTCTTGATCTCAGCCAAAAGGTAGAGAAGCTATTTATTTCTGAGTTATGGGGAATGAGTTCTGGTCCATAAGCTCTCCCACTCTCTCTTGAAGGATCTGAACGACTTCAGCTATAATGAAGACATGCGTGTCGTCCAGGTCTTGGATGATGAACTTCTTCCCCAGTGCTGATGTCTCGTCCAAGTACAAGAGGAATTGCTTCATTGCAGGGTCACTGTTCCATAGATAGAGAGGACACAAGGACTACACGTCAGTACAACACGAACAGAGAAGACAAGTGGACTAAAAATCTCAGTACATAATACCCATAACGTACTAGCTAGCTACATTTCTAACGTTTGTTTAAAAAAAATAATTTTCGTAAATAAAAGCTAGAGATTATTACAATTGTCACTACACAATAGAAAACGCCGTTATTCAACATTACCATTCGACAAGGACCCCTTTCAAAACATTAACCATCCTTCACTGACGTGATGAGGCAAACGAGTTGGAGACTGTACGCTGCGATACGTCCAAGCGAAAGAGGGCAACTGGAAGAAACACATTTAAAAATAAATGGTAAACTTAATCACAGTTACGATTATAACCAACTTATTTCTTATCTGCAATGTTAGCTATTTAGTTTACGTTACTTGCGTTAGTGTACGTGGCAGCTGTATATATATTGTAGCATGGTGTTTAAAATTGTGGCTCGAAAAGCTTAGCCTACGTTACATATTGTAGTATATAACATCATGTATAATTTTAGTAAGAAGTTAAATCCACAGCTAGTCGATTTGTTGGTTCATTGTGAAATGTTTTAGCTATGCTAGCCTAGTAACTAAAGGAACAAACGCTCAGGGTTGTGTTAGCTAAGGTTTACCTGCACAACCTCCAAAACGAAAAGCTAGCTACCGGCTTTAGTAATATTATGAAACCGATTGAATACAAAGTATCTTTAAAATGATAAATAATCAAAATAGTTCCCTCAGATATATTTTAAGGAAGATCGTCAGCAACCGCAGGCTAACTTTCACACAGCTTACGCGAGTTGTTGTGGCCCGATACGAAATGAATTATGGGTTATGACGGCATACAAAGAGGGACATACCAGAATAACGCGTTAATCCGGCTCGGAAATGTTGTTACTGAACTAAACACAAATTGCTTGCTCGCAATTTGTTAAATTTGGCGTCATATGCTTTATAAACCATTTTCTAGAAGTACAGCGTCGGTTCATGAAAAATGTTTGGAAAGAGCCTGGTACCGTATTGACCCATACAAGTGATGCAACTGTGAGAGATAACACACAACCGCGCATTCTTTTAAACACGGGCCGTTTATTAAGTGCACACAATTTATAGACAACGCCTTGATGTTTCCACATATCTGAATAGTCCATATTCAAGTCAGAGTGATCCTTTCACATGTAACTCATAAATAACAATACTGATCATCAGGTCTAGGGTTATCACTTAAAATGGAAGTGGAGACATTGACTTCCAGATACATAATGTTAATGTGTACTTTTTAATGCTTTAAATGGCACCTGAGGTAGAAGTGGGTAAATGAGGAAATGTGGTTTTAAACTAGGCAATAATTGGGTATGTTAATATATAAATAAGTATATTTTTGTCTTAGTAATTCAGGGGGGAATGGGATAAAATGCACATAACATTTGGAGTATCAGTGCCTTGCTGAGTGCAGTACATTTGAAATGCTATGGGACTCAACTTTCCTCCAGTATTTACAAGTAGGCTCCATTCCAGAACAATCTCTCAAAGTAAATGGCAAGTACATTTTTCTGTTTCCTTTATAATTATCGCTCATATTTAAAATCTCAAAATTAATCTTTTCAACCTGCCCCCCCCCCCCCAAAAAAACAGAAAACAGCTGTTACTCAGCAAATGACCATGAGACAGCAGACACCCTTTAAAACAGAACTGAATTCAAATCAAGAGCAACACCACAGATTGGCAGAGTACATCGTTTGAAAGACATTTTCTTCTCCAAATTCCAAAGAACGTTCTGTATTCCTCCACTGGATTGTAAGAACAGCAGTATTTCACGAAGCTGGTTAAGACAGAGTTGTGCCCTAAAAACAAAAGGCCCTGAGGTCAGTGTATGACCTGGGACCCCAGTGTGTCCTGGATAAACTGCAAACTCCGCTTGTAGAGAAAGGAATCCTTTTTCTCCGGTTTGCAAATGTTCAGATGGTCCACATCCACTGGAATGAAGTCACCAATCCCCAATTCTGAAATCGAGTGATACTGAAAATTAGGTCATCCTTTAAAATTGGCACAATAACTGCCAAAACAGCATCTTTGCTGTTGTATGCTAAAAGCAGAATTAGCTCTATATTTGGTTACAGAACAGAACATCCTAACATTAATAAGCTCAGCATAACTGGGCCTGTAACTAAGCATTTGCTTAACTCGGTTAATATTAGATGAAGAACTATCCTCTATTTTACATGAATAAATGGTACACGCTAAGCCTTTATGAGGAAAATTAAAAAAGACTGAGTAGGCACATACACGAATAATCGATGAATACATTACTCATACCCATCCCTAGTACTCAACCTGACGTGCTTCAGTATATATCCAGCTGTAGAAACAGATTGTATGTAAAGAATGTAATCTGTGAAATTTACTCTGGATAAGAGTATTCTACAAAATGTAAATGTGCATTTTAACGACAAACACTGTTTTTCTTTAATGTCGCCTCTGAGCTCAAAGATAACTCCCCTGAATACGAACTCTCACAAAAGAGTTTGCATTTCACTCCTCTCTGGTATGATGTCAGCAAGAACGAGGCCTACCAGCTGACTGCTCTGGCACCACCACCATTTTGATCATGGGGCCGACGTTGGTGGGACGCGTTTCCGTAAAGCTCAGAATTTTAATGTCCCGGTCTCGGGCCATGTTCAGGAAGTTCTCGTTGAGTTCGCGAAGCGCTGGCGAGTCTGCAAAAAAAAACAACAAAGAAGAGACAAAGGGTAGACCTCGGTTTCTTCTGGGAACTGTCACTGTGGTCACGTCACTTTGCGGCTAGGTCCCAGGCCTGAATCCGCACCCAACCAATCAGCGGCCCAGCTTGAACAATTCTGCAGCAGACTTTGCACACACGTCATGCATACTTCCTGGAACAGGTATTACGTGGCAGAGCAACTGGCCCAGAGGACCACGTACCTGTATCAAAGGTGATCCGCTGCTGTCGTACATTCAGTCAAAGTACCTCACCTCTACTTTTCCAGCAAAGAGAGCCCAGTAGCAGAACAAGACTATGTAAGATTGGCAATCTTGTTAAAGACTCCCCTCCCCCCCCCCCCCCCAAGTAAATCTGTGATTATCCAGTGTAATAATAATATGTCTCCTGCTCAGAGAGGAGAAAGACCATAATCACACCTGACTGCTTTCCTTTCCCCCTATAGATTCCAAATGGAGCATGAGACAAGGGATTAGCTCAAAGATTCATGTTAGCACAAAGTCAGCACTATTCTTTTCTTTTTTTACCTGCTCAGGGAATATGAATGAAAACAAGCTTTTTAGCAAAATCTAGCAAGTCCAACGTTGATACATCTGCCAGAAATGCTGATTAATGCGCACTGTCCCTGTCAAACCAGTGATAAAAATGAATAACCAGTGCTGTATAAAACAATGCAGGGGACGTCAGGGGAACCACACATAATGCTTCTACCATCTGAAGGCCAACTTCTTTCCGAAATAAAACCAACTACAACACACACACACATGCACACACACACACGCGCGCACACACGCACACACACACGCACGCACACACACACACAGACATACACACACATACACGCACACACACACGCACAAACACTTACACACACACCTCTGGAGAGCTCCTTGACCTCTATGGAGGGGAAGAGCAGGTATCGGACGTTGACTGAGTACTCCGCCATGAAGGTCCCGTTGTGGGGAACGCTGTAGAACATGATGCCCTTCGTGTTCTTCAGCAGGGGCTGCATCTCTGGGTCGTTCACAGCATCCAGGAGCATCTTTTTCACCAGCAAACCTCAAAAAAAAAAAAAAAAAAAAAAAAAAAAAAAACATTCAAAAGCCACACTCATATTTTTCCTTTAAAAAGCCCATCACATCTCCACAACAGCAAATGGTTAATTCATAACATCTCAGACAACTTCCCATCAAGTAGAGCAGTGGTCTCCAACTCTGGTCCTGGAGAGCTACAGAGTCTACTGGTTTTTGTTTTCACCTTAAAATCAGCACCCAGTTGAGACCCAAGACACCAGGTGAGTTGAGTTCACTATGTAATCAACTGCTCTAATTGATCCATGAAGTGCAGAGTCACTATGAAAACCAGCAGACCCTGTAGCTCTCCAGGACCACGGTTGGAGACCACTGAAGTAGAGGAAAGCTTAGGACTAACTTGCAAAAAAATAAAAAATAAATCAATAAAATGAACATATTCCAGAACCACGGTAGCCACGGTAGCGTGGCGCTAGCCGTGCGTCTCCCTGGGTTAGGCCACGCCCTACCTCCCATGCTATGCGCCACCCAAATGACCGGCTTATCGCCCACGCCCGCCATCTTCAGCTTGCTCAGCAGCTCCCGGCTCCGGTAGGCCAAGGACTTCCTGCGGAACACAGCCGTTAACGGCGTGACATCATCAGTCCACCACCGCCGCGCCGAAAGGGGGCTTCGGCAGGCTAATCACGGACTAAGAGCGGGCCTAATCAACCCCCCGGCAACAAACACCCCGGCCCTCGATCAGGCCTCTCGGACAGAGAAGACCCGGAGACTAATCCAGCGCATGAGGACATCGGCTCCTTCTACACTGCCAATAAAAACACGTGCAGCTAGGTCCACAGTTGCAAGCATCGTGCTGCAAATACTCTCATGAGAAACCCCTAATTAAAAAGCACATATTTTTCTAAAAGAAATGAAATGATTTTTTTGAAACTATTCTTAGCTTGAGGAGAACATTGCTGTAGAAAATATCCGGGGCTAAAAACAGTACATTACATAACAGGCGTTTAGCCGATGTCCAGAGGGACCGATGCAGTTTTACACAGTATCCATTTATACAGCTGGATATAAACTAAAGCAATTTAGCTTAAGTACCTTGCTTAAGACTGCAATGGCGGTGTCCTACCTGCAACCTTTCGGGTACAAGTCCAGCTCCCAAACCCCTACACTGTCGCCCCCATGTCTTTCCCGTCCTGGCTCCCCCCTCCTTACTCACCTCTGGTTTTCGACGGGGCACTTTGCCCTCCAGTCGCTCAGATGGGTGTCGTACTCCACAGACAGGATGCGCAGGTGGGGGCAGTCGGCCGCCAGCCACGACTGGGGGGGGGGGGGGCGGGGGGAGAGGTGGGGGGAGACACGAAACGCCCGGAATGGCCGGGTGAGGATGAGGAGAAGGAGGAAGAGGAGGAGAAGGCTGAAGTACTGTGCTGCAGAGCTAGCTGCAGAAGGCTGACGTACTGTACTATACTGAGCCTCTGCAGATGCCAATGAGCTGATTCACAACATCTTCAGGGAATCCACGTTTTTTAGCCTTAAAAGATTACTGTATACTCAGAGTTCACAAAAGCACACACACACGTACGCACACACATGTACGCACACACACACACACACACATACACACACGCAGACGCCCTTTCCTATATAAACTTAACACGTGCTGCTTCCTCTCAAGTTTGAGAAGGCCATGGAGAGTGAGAGATGCCTGTGGTCTCTGCACCATTCCTACCCTTAATTAGAGAATCCGGATCAGTTATTAGCCTGGATCGATCTGGACACCCACGTGCTCAAAAGTAACTGATCATTTAGAGCAGCGGACTGGTCCACAGGGGCCGGGGGTGCGGGGGGGAGGGCTACACAGCCCTAATGAAATCAATGTGTTAATTAACTGGATTCTGTTCGGGACTCCCCCCCCCTCCACCCTCCACCCCCCGCCCCCCCAATCTTGGAAGTTCTAATGACGCATAACAGACTGGAGCTGCTGAGCTCTGATTTAAGAGCCTCTCCACCAAAGCTGCTGGGACAGCAACCCTAGAGGAACGAGGCCTGTTCCCCACACAACGCCTCTCCGATTGTCAAACTGGGATCCTGATCTGTGGATCCAGACTGGAGCATCTTTTCTTAACCTGAGGAGACAGACGCTGTATTTCCTGCAATGTGCCATCTATCACAGTGTAACTTAACATTGGGTCTTGTCTGATATCTCTGGATTTATACCCAATGACGCATGTCTTCAGATTTATACCTAATGACTCATATCCCTAGATTCATACCCAATGATCGATGGACAAATGAAAATAACAAACTTGCAAAAACAAGCCGCTAAATCTCAGTTGAATAACTGTAATCCATCCATCCATTATGTAACCCGCTTATTCCTGGTCAGGGTCACGGGGGTCTGGAGTCTATCCCAGCATGCACTGAGAAAGAGAACTGTAATACAAAGGAAATTACACGTACACACCTACCGGTATGCTTTGAAAGAAACCTCAGCTATTCATATACCATGTCTGGTCAGCTTTACCTCTAAACCCAACCAGAGAGTTCATCAGGACAGCAATGTAGAATTCCCTGGTTCAGCTGATACTCAAAAGTTTAACTTGTAGTTTTCTTTCGCCCTATTACAGCAAGTCGTTTAATTTCCTTCAGTAAAAAGTTAAAGACGCACACCTCCGCCATCTGTTTTAGACCGCTATCCTCTGAAATGTGTGGGGGCGAGTGCACAGCGCGTGTCACAATATCTTAATCTCCCTTCGTTTATTCCTGACAGCCGAGCGTTAGCACTGTGGCGCTAGCCGGGCCCACGAGCCCTCCCGTGTCCTCACGACGCGGGCGTGTTACCTTGGGCCAGCACTCGGTGTAGTCATCCCGGGTGCCTGCGGCCTTCTCCTCCTCCGTCAGATCCTGCTGGCGCCAGGTCTTAAAAGCGGCCCCCAGCAGGCCGTGGACGAAGAGGACGTCCGCTTTTATTGGCTGGCTGGAGGGGGGGGGGGGTTCAGGGGGGGTGACAGTCACGAAGATCAGGTGCGTTTTTTGGGTAGCTTGTTTCCCAAAGCAATTTAACCAGAGAGTTCTCGAACAGTTCAATGAAGGGATGTGTCTCAGAGCTGGGGTGTTTGGGGGTAATTAGGGGTACCTCGTGCGACACTGCGGGTGCAGGATGTACACCCCGTCTTGGTACTTCTCATGCATGGCGTCCCGGTCCAGGTTGGCCAGGGCTCTGGCAGCGTGCGAAGCCTGCATGATGTGGGGGGACTGCATCGTCTCCGCCAGCACAGACACCCACCCTGTGGGGACCAATACACACACACATTACATACAGACACCCACCCTGTGGGGACCAATACACACACACATTGCATACAGACACCCACCCTGTGGGGACCAATACACACACACATTACATACAGACACCCACCCTGTGGGGACCAATACACACACACATTACATACAGACACCCACCCTGTGGGGACCAATACACATACACATTACATACAGACACCCACCCTGTGGGGACCAATACACACACACATTACGTACAGACACCCACCCTGTGGGGACCAATACACACACACATTACACAAAGACACCCACCCTGTGGGGACCCATACACACACACATTACATACAGACACCCACCCTGTGGGGACCAATACACACATTACACACAGACACCGACCCTGTGGGGACCTGTATACACACACATAACACACATCCATCAGACAGAGCCTTGTGGATGTTTTCAGATTACCACTCACTAAAGAGGACCTTTATCAGAGACGTACACACTTCTTACACAGCCCACACAGTTCACCCCTCCTGGCTGTACAGGCAGAAAACCACATTAGCGTACTGTCCCACCTGACTGCACTATCGCATTGTGCAGGTTGTCGTTCAGGGCCAGGTTTCCTACGATGCGCACGATGTTCCTCTGGATCTTTTGGGAGTCCTTCCGTAGCTGGTAGACCCGCTGTAGCAGCTGCAGGCCCCCGCTGGCAACTATGGGGTCGCAGTGACTGGGGACCTGGGGACCAGGGACGAAGAATCTGAGTCCCGATACTCTGTCTGTCCTCTCACCCGCAGAATTTATTCATGTTGGTTTACATACTATGCTACCATAATACTGTAATGCTGCTGTTTGCAAAACTGATCACTGCTTATTTACGTTGTATAATTTTACTACCTCCTTCCACCAGAGGGGGCATCACACGTTTGGACCCCCACCTCAAACTGCCTTGACTCAACCGGTTCTGTACCCCTTTGTCGCTCAATTAAAAATGAGGTGGTCACTAGACTGATTAGAGCCGGGGGGTCAAACTGTCTAGTCCTGGAGGGCCACATTACCTCCTGTTTTCAGCACTAGTGATTAATTGAAGTCATTGATTGGGTAAACAAGAGTCACCTTGTTGTCAAGGCCTTAATTGGCTGTTGACTGAAAGGAAACCACAAATGCCTGCAGACACTGCTGCCTGAGTCCAGGACTGGAGTTTGACACCTCTGGCTTAGAGACTCATTTTTGAAAACCCTGACAGATTTCAAATGTTGGCCACCATGAAACGTATCACGACAAATGTTTTGTGACTTGCGCAACATAAATAAATCTGATTTGATACGGTTTTATAATCCGCATCAGCACTGTTGGCAATGTGAGCATTTTCTCAGAATGTTGCTTCCCAGCAATCATGGCTCTAGATGTGGAGGAATGTTCCTGCAGAAAGATTCCTGTGGTTCTCCCTGGGGAACCTGGAGCCGCAGTCCCTGGAAAAGGCACTGAAACTGGGTCGTGACCGGGGGGAAGAGGGGCCTCTTCACACCAAGCCTGGGATAAAACCCCTCTTTAAAACGGGAGGAGAGCACTTAAGCTGACAGGCCCTGTAATCAGGAACCATTATCCACTCAACTCAGCCGCAGGGGGGGATACCTTTGAGTGCTGCACCAGCGCCTGCAGGCAGAAGGACTCCACCTTCTCCGAGGGCACCGAGGTCAGGCTTTGCGCGTAGGGCAACCCGTTCCCCCCGAAACACCACAGCCCTCCCTGCAAGAGGAGAGAGAGCAGTCCTGTTCCAAACACCTTTCGCTAAACACCCTCGTCCCGAGGACACTTCATTTAAGTGTGTGTACGTGCATCAGGGAAGGGAACAACACTTCTGATGAATAGCAGTGTGAGTCACCCGAGGGGGGAGGGGGCATTTCACAAAGCATAAATAAGGGGCTTCTGGAGCATAAGCATGTGTGAGTTTGCAGTCTGTAATTCATTAGGAGTGTAAATTAAACCCGTGTGCATGTCTGTCTGTCTGCCTACTTAAAAGGGGTGCACTAACAGAGTCTCTCCACTAGAGGTCAGGGGCCTAGCAAAGGAGCAGCAAAAGTATGCAATCTGTGACATATCGCTGATTTGAACATGATTGCCCTCAGTCATTAAAGCAGAGCCAGGATGTCAAGCCTCAATGTACTGACTGACTCTATGATGTCATAATGGGGACAGAAGGTCCACAAGCCTCAATGTACTGACTGACTCGATGATGTCATAATGGAAACAGAAGGTCCACAAGCCTCAATGTACTGACTGACTCTATGATGTCATAATGGGGACAGAAGGCCTGCTCATCCAGGGTTCTGGGCCTAAATTATCTTGCTAACTGAAAGGAAAAAAAAGTGACAACATGAAGCCTAGAGGAAGGACCGGAATTCCCCTATTTGCAACTTCAGAACTTCGGCAGAGATTGTACGTGACCGCTGGGTAAGCCATGAATCAAATGCTAGAGCGCTAACTGCAGATTCAGGCTGTTTTTTTTTTGTTGTTGGTCACAGCGCACATAATAATCGTGACTCGTTATGCGGTGCACATCTTAAGTGGGCCCCGCTGAGTCATCGGAACCCATCGCTTTTATTAAAGAGCAGCACTACAACGAGCACACGGCCCACCTCGCTCCCCGAGCGCTCGGCCTATCACGCTCCGCTCCGCAGCCGCGGTTACGCAAACCGAGCCGCCCGATTGGCCGTGATCTCCAGCGACTCGTTTCCCCAGCCTGATTCGCTAAATGACCATCGGAGAAGGTGTCCCGGTTCACAAAAACACCAGTGGGACATGATAT
This sequence comes from Anguilla pacifica, assembly GCA_039654925.1. Classification (NCBI taxonomy): domain Eukaryota; kingdom Metazoa; phylum Chordata; class Actinopteri; order Anguilliformes; family Anguillidae; genus Anguilla; species Anguilla pacifica. Next base: position 61,300,013 of record CM077289.1, on the reverse strand, counting down.
CCAAACATACGGGCTGCAGGCTGAACAAATCCCCCTGGAACAAAGGCAGGCGGTTGAACTAGCATGTGCACTAGCTGTGGCTGCTCTGAATAAACGGTTTATCTGAAAGATGTTGCTTTTTTTAATAATGTGTGTTCGCTCTCAAACACATGCCTCCGGGTTACCTCTGGAGACAGCAGTAATCAAACAGCCCACTCAACTGGGAAACGACCAAAAGCGTTTCTCACACCGATACTTAACGCCCAGGCTTGAGCCTCTACCCCATAACGCAGCGTCAGCACAAATCAGCGCAGAGTTATCTGTTCCAGACAACGCCCCCCTCCCGCAGGCAACGCCCCCCCCCCCCCCCCCGCCCCCCAGGCAACAGAAAGGTCAAGAGCCACAGATTTTAATATGAAATATTAAACACATCTCTTCACCCTCCGCAAACGATCCTCAGTGTAAAGCTAACACCGGGTTTGTGTCGGTAAATAAAGCCGGTATCTGAGCGCTT
>CM077289.1:61232020-61297020 GCA_039654925.1 Anguilla pacifica | reverse complement strand
CGGTCAGTAAGAGCTGAAACACCACCTCTGCCCACGCAAAAAAAAAACAGACTTTCCCTCTGTTCTGACAGGACGACTGACGTGTAGAGAATGTACAGTCGGGCAATGGGGGACGGGACGGACGGACGGGGGAAACGTACGCACATAAACCCGCTGCAGTGTTTCCTCTAGGTCTGGAGGTCATCCGTGGTGGCATGACGTATTGAATAAAACTCACAAGACTCCGCAACCAGCTGGGGTAGCGATAGCCGCGACACTTTGTGACATCAACATTAGAGTGTTCAGTTAAGAACATTCTAGTCACATATTTGTGATGTCATAGTACATAATATAAGGATCACGACCCGGTGGGGGTGGGCGGGAGATAAACTTTTTCTTTATCGACAAAAGCGTATTTGTGGTTTATGTTTTAGAATCTGGACCAAAAAGAAAGTATTGTGAAGACATTAACATAGTAGCTAATAAAAAAACACCTTTAAAAACTTTAAATAACTGCAATGCTTACCAACTGATCACATGCTTGGTGCATGGCCCCCAGCAGGTAATCTTTGCACGAACACATAAAAAATAGCCTTGATCTACTCCACAGTGAATCACTGTTTTTCAAGCTTCTAAATATCCTGCTAAATGGACAAATGAATCACTGTGACTCGGCCACTTAACTGCTGCTCTTAAAATAACAGACAGTTTGAAACAATATGGAAGGAGCACAATGCCTCATGATTAACAGAAGATTAAATTCATACGGAAGGAAGAAAATGAATCACGACAGGAGACAAAAATTTAGTTGCATTATCTCACGGCACACAACAGAACACTGGCAGAATTCATAAAGATGCCAAAAGAATGTAGAAAATACCAGAAAGTGACAGAGCTGCACTTAATTAACCCTTTAAGGTGTGACATCACAAATATGTGATTAGAATGTTTGTAAGGGAACATTCTAATGTATCAGGACTGGTGACTGAAAGCAATGGAGTTCTAGAACACTGACTTAGCATTTTGAAGAAAAAAAACCATTGCAGAAAACCTACTCCTTCTGGTTGACACATAAATGTAGCAAATGTACCCTGAAGTAACGCTGGTTTTTTGGGTACAGTGGCAGCTAGACGAAACAATGAATGGTGAAGGGGGTCTCTTACCATCCACGGGCTTCAGGAGGATCTTTGAAGAGATTTCCAGAAATCTTCTCGCTGCTTTGTGTAGTTCTTTCCTTGTCTTATATGTAAGGCCTATGAGAGAAAATAATAATAATTTGATTACACCTATTGTCTCCTATCCTGTCACCATGGAGATCTAAAAATATGGAACTTGGGAAATTATGGTGTGGAGAAGCATAATGGCTAAATTCCTGCGAGAATCAATTTATTTATGCCAGTTATTTTCTACCTCACTCTATTTTGACCTTTTTCCCCTATTCGTACTGAATTTTCAATAAAAGTATTGTGAACAACATCAAATTCCTAGAATTCTCAGTGTATTGTTCAGGGTTTTCAGAAGACCCTGCATAAGGTCTGTGTTGGCTTTACGGGTTGCAGGGGCAAAATCGCAATGTGTGAGTGAGTTTTTTTCTTCCTGAATAAACCCTCTACTCCTCTCCAGCCACAGCATTAAAACACAGCACAGCTCAAATCAGGTAAAGAACAGAAACCGTCCCCGTGGGCCCCCTCTCAAATCCAATCTATTACGTCTGTTATTTAAATATAACTAATCTGGGTCTTTAGCAGGGACAACCACAGCCCCTGTTTCCTTCTTCAGCAGATACGGGATGGAGTCCTACGTGCCCCTGTTGCCGAATTTCGATTTTTCCAGCCACATCTGCAGGAGTCCGCGCGGTAAACACGGCGACCTTGGCCCACTGGAAGCGGGTGCACGGCACAGACGATATGTAACGACCCCAGAGGAAGGCCACAGGGAAGGGATAGGAAGAAAGCCATCAATCAGCGCCACGGTTTTTTACGTGGTCGCCTTCACCCCGACAGCCCATAATGTACAACACAGACGTTATGTTTTACTTTCTACCCAGCAGCGCAGTCGCTGGGCCTCACTCACAAAGCATATGTACTGTACGATCACATGCGATCGTAAAACTGCATGTAAGATCGCTTCCAAGAACATTTCCGCATTCATGATTTTTTTATCTTTTTATCTGTACTTGTTCATGGCTGCTTCCTTTATGCTAATCACATGAACAGGATTGTGCATAAAATATACAAACAGCCAGCGTTCATCATCCTGTACATCCGGGACACGCACAAAAACAAAATGCCTGCACATGCGTCATGATTCCCATATCGGTTTTTCATGGGAACATTTTTAAGAACAAAAGTAAGTTAAAAGAAAAGTTTTGTGTATAAGACCCATTGTGAGTTTGCCATCTGTGTATTTACACAAGCCAGATTCACACGTCACCTAACTCCTACAAGATCTGATATTCCGATAAATCTAGGCATTTTAAAGCTTTTCACCTTATCTTTACCCGGCTACCTTTCAACCCCACAAGCAGAATAAGGGCGTAACCCTGACATAAAAAAACAGCACTGTAACTCATATGTCCATAGCTGTGCTGTAATTACCCAGAGGCAAAGGGCACTACAGGCTGTTCTATGAAAACTAACTTTACAGTGTACTTTACACATGTACTCATGAATATGCCAATAGAGCCTGAAATATACTCTTTTTTCCCAGGAGGGAAAAGTACAGTAATTTAACAGTGAAATAGAGGAAGTCTTCTGTTAGTCACTAAGTACCGACATACTCAAAAAACGACCCCCCTGTCCCCGACAGGGGAACATTAATAATTGTCTGTCCAACCAAAAACGCTCCCCGAGTTTGACTGCCACACAGAATAATACAAGGTGGCCTTTAATAAGACTCTGTCCATCGGAAGAAAAAAAAAAAAGCGTACTAGAAGCGATGTTCTCCTGCTCTTTCAGGGTGTTTGTGTTGAGATAGATGTAGGATTTGCGCTTCTCCTGCAGTATGGCCTGCGTGTTGACGGTCACCGCCTTGTTCAGGGAGACCACCTCGTAGGTGATGAAAACACAGCCGCTGAAATGAGATAGACAAAAACAGACGCTCTCTAGCTTCTTTACGGCATTTTACAACGACACCATTTAACCCACTGTGGTATATACACCCCGGGACTCCACTGCACTTGGCAATCGCGTTTCTGACAAACATGTTTGAAAGATATTAACAGATAAGAAATTAACAGATGATCGCAGATTTCCTTCATTAGATATTTGACAAGATTTTGTTGTTCAAGATCTGCAAACAGAAGGAACCATTCTGTGTGCAGAATTTTTTGGATCAAGTCAGTGTTCTAGAACTCCATCGCTTTCGATTACATCACCAGTAGTGGTGGTTGTTCAGTTAAGAACATTCAAATCACACATATATCTATAATCTAAAGCCTCAAAGGGTTAAAGAGAGAGGGACACTACCTACCCCAGTACGACTGCTCCAGTCACCTTTGCTATTGTTTCTGAATGTAAGAGAGGAGAAAGGTAGGAGTCACATTAGTGCATAGGCTATATCTGGTCTCTCACGTGGGACTAATTCTATATATTATTTGATGGATAGATCCACATATAACTACCAGAATACAGTACACTCCTTTCAGCACTAAGTATTACGTCCCCACACCAACATAAAATCCTAGTATCTCACAGAATGACACTGACGATCAGTATAAACATAAATCAGTACACATGTATATATTCATTGGTCAGTATACATGTTTATCCTTGCAAATTACAGAAATAAAATGCAATACAATGCAACAACTGTTTTTTAAATAAAACAATATTAAATAGATTAAGTATTCAAAAGGCTGGCTGAATGTTCAGTGTTAATCTACTGTATATACTCGGCTAAAAGAATTTTATATAAGTACTTACTAATATTTCCCCAAAACAACGTTTTCTTTAATCCTTGGTTTGCTGTGCTTAGTCTTCTACAGCGAATCAGGCAAAGAGCAGTAGCAGACATCCTCTAAAGCATACCAGACCACCACATTACCACAAAAAATATACAAACAAATTAGGTCGTTACAGGTGTGCACTGCACGGTCTCTATAAACTTTACAGCTGGTGGACGGTTAATATGTATAGAGAATAGCAATCGCGTTCTACAGCTGTGGTGATATTATGGACTGTCCTTGACTTGAACCAAACTTGTACACACTGACGTGACATGAGGAAACAATCTAGGAACCATACCTGGCAGCTCATTCTAATGGAACAACATTAAGATCTCCAACAAAACTCTTTTATTTTTGCTGAGATTTTAATGATTAAGGCATTTCACAGACTGTAATACACTTGCCCACGGAATTGTATCTGCCAATGTTATTGGCTAGCAAGTTAGCCAATCAAGTATACAAGCTAGCTAGCTAGCTGGCGAGCTGGTTACCTGTTCCTAGCACTGCAGCTGAAATACGTGCCATTGAAACATTTACATTCTTCAGTTATTATTTTGACAGTTAAGCTAGCATGCTATCCACTTGACCTACGAGGGCTTAGCCTGCAAGCGAACCATGTAACTGTAGCTCACCTGCGAATGTTAGCTAGTCCTGCATAGCAAAGCACTGACACGTCCGGTCTCCTAAAATTTACGTCACAAATAAGTGTCGTGTATCACGGGTGCCAGGTCTGCACGCTAGCCAAGTCTCATTTTCATCCGTCAAGTGGAGCGATATTTCTAGGAAAATAAAAGACCGCATTTATAGCTCCGACGTTTTGTTTTTGACTGGGGGAGGCACACCGCTGAAAACTAAACCAACCGTTGAAAGATCGTCATGTTCTTCAGTCCCATATGTCTGTTTCTGAGTGTTGAATGTAAAACAAATTACGAACCTGCCAACCTTGATTCATCGTATTAAATAGTGCATATCATAGGAGATTTATGATGCGCGGATTTTGGATCAGTATCTTCTTACCAGGTAATACGGTCCAATTGCGATGCGGAACAGGTTCACCTGATTTTGAGTCGGTTGGTTTGGGGAAGTAAGTCCCCTGCCCTGCGGAAGGCTTGAACTGGGTCACTCGATGCTTCGGTGCGTTTTACGGAAATGATGCTACACTATATTTATAAGACAGTTCGTAGGCTGCTGTTATTCTTACTTTTTCACATCTGGTATTCTGTTTTAGTCCAATGAATTTTCTAAGACGTAGGCCCATAATTTTGTGTATGCTAGGGGCGGCCTACTATAAATACAGTAATACAGTACTATAAAAACTATTCACACTAATGCAAGTATTTTGGAGGGAGTAGGTTCACCTTAAATGAAGGGAATGAAGTAAGATAAGAAATGTGTGTTATAAATTTCAGATAAAATATTTTGCTTCAAGTCAGAATATGAACTATCCCCCTTTTACTTTCTGCTTCTATGATGGCATACAGAAATGGTCACAAGTTAAGAAAAGTGTTGGTAATTTTTATTTATTTGAGGGCACACTTTCAATATTGAATAAACGTGATTACTCAAGATCCTATCCATTTGTATTGCATTTTAAATGACACAGTTCTTGTAAAGTACCTTGTACCTTGCTCAAGTGCTTAATGGCTGTCCCCCTCCTGGGATTAAAATATTCTGCAAAAAACCTATTCTGTTTACAAGCCCAGTTTCCAAATCACCAAATCACTGCACCACTGTCACATATGAAGTAATCTGGAGACAATTTATCAAATGTAGTGCAAAATCTGTTCCTATGTGTTCCATATATACGTAATTCATCATAGTGTATTCAAAGTTTCCCACAAGCAATTAAAATTCAGGTTTTATTTCAATTTAATGTTTGAAATATTATTAAATACAAAAAAAAAAAAATCTTAAACAAAATCAAACAAAATTATTACAAACAACACTTACGGTAACAAAATGTATTTTGAAAAAATACAACTTTCCGAAATTAACTGGTATGTACTGCAATGTATAAGTGTGTTTTGCACAAGTTTTGTACAAGTTTGTACTGTATAGCATAGGCAAACATCCAATGATCAAATGTTTCATTCTTGTATAAATGTTACAGGAATGCCTGTTATGTGTTGCAAAATTGTTATTCTAATTGTCATTTTCGGAATTCTAGTCAGCTTTCTCTGGCATGCATAGGAATTATTATCAGAAATTAATAGCCATGACTCAGTGGGCCCATGAAAGTGAGATATGTGTGAGCTGGCCTGCAAATTATAAAGAACAAACAAGATTTCTTCTGATAAGATTTTATTATTTTAACTTCTCAACCTAATGTCTGAGATTAATATACTCCAGTCAAATTACCCTCCCACTGAGATTGCTGCCGACTTACTGGGTTACTCATTTTGGAAATTACATATTTGCATATTAAACCAGAGTGCTGTCATTAAATTATCTTTTCCATAATTATAACCGTCTCACCCCATCTGGAATTTGGAGTCGGCACCCTGGTGAGCCACACAAATTGATGGAGTTTTATTTAAGGTACGTGCTGTTTGCGCACCCACAATGCATTTCCCCAATCTGAGAAACCGACGCCTCCAAGCGTTAGAGTAGGTGCCCTTTATGGAGTCCGCCAAACAAATGCTGTTCTCATCTAGATGAGAAGGGGAGGGGCTTCCATGTGGATTTCACATTAGGACTTCCTCGCCCACCCCCATACGAACATACACACACACACACACACAATACACACCACTCACCACACAATACACACTCATACACACACACACACACACACACACTCACACATACAATACACACACACGCTCAATGTTACACCGAGCCACCTTCCGTCACAGAGGAGTCAGTAGTGCCCCAGTCGAGCCGCGCAGAGTGTGCATGTTAGCGTCGCGTGCGGTATAATCCCAGGCTGTCAGGGCGGGGTGGGGTGGGGGGGGGCGGTCTCTCGTCTCTCTCTCTCTCTCGTTCCACGGGGGCGCGCGCGGGTCAGGTGCAGGTCTCCTGGAAGGCCCGGATCACGCTCTCGTAGGCCGGCGGGGGGGTCTGCGTGGCGTGGAACCCCCGCAGGCTGCTGTTGCCCCAGAAGGAGTCCGGGCGGGACGGGGTGGACGCCGCCGCCGCCGCGTTAGCGTTAGCGGTGGCGTTGCCGGACGGGCCGCCGGCGGTGGGGGTGGTGGGGGAGCCGCGGGGCAGGGTGCTCTGCCCACCCCCCTCCTCCGCCTCCCGGGCGATCTGGCTGCACTGGAGCAGCGGGTGGAAGGTGGAGGCGCGGAAGCTGTTCTTCCGGCCCGGCGGGTCGGCCAGGTCCAGCGAGGCCTGCCGGTGGAAGCTCAGGGCCGTGCCCGTCAGGCTGTTGTTGCTACGGCGATCAAAGCCGCCGATGCCGCCGCCGCTGCTGCTGCGGCTGAAGGCCGAGGAGCGGCTGTGCAGGAGGCCGTGGGCGGAGGAGCGCGGCTGGCGGGACTGGCGGTGGGGGCGGCGGGTGATGCTGGCCGTCGCCTTCCGCCGCGACATCCACGTCATCACCGCATAGATCAGGCTGCCGATCAGGAGCCCCACCACCATGGACAGGCAGAACGCCAGGATCAGGCGCCCTGGGGGGGGGGGGGGGGGCAGCACAGCGTTCAGAGATAAGTCATAAAACCAACAGACATGCGTCAGTTAACAATCAATCATCACGCAGTGATCATACAATCATCATACCGTGACTGTGAAATCTAAATACATTATTCAATTCTCAATAAAGCGATAACGTCATTACACGGTCATCATAAAAACATCGCACAGTCATCATGAAGTCATCACACAGTCATCATGAAATCATCACAGTCATCATACAGTCAACATACACTAATCATCGATCAAGCCATAAAGCCATCGCTCAGTGATCATAAAGTCATCATACTGAGATCGTAAAAAATCGACACGTTACTCAATCATCAATCAAGCCATAAAATCATCGCACGGTGATCATAAAGTCAAAGAAAAATAGCTACCCAGTCTTATGATTGCATGATGTCATGACAATTGCCATGATTCAGAGGTCTGTTAGCCAGTGGCTCGGGGTCAAACTCTGTATAAGTGTGCTCATGCACACACCCTTACCTCTTTACAGCAAAATAAAGCCAGTCTCCGCTTTAATTTCATTGAGATATAATTATATGACCTTTTATACTTAATGTTCCCCATTAAATTAAGAAACTGTATTTGAAGAAAAAAAATGAATTCATTGTCACTCAGCAAATTAATAAAATCATCATACAATAGTCGGAACAATAATCATTAATGATTGTACATATATCATACAACAGTCATGAATGCAACAGTCAAAAAATCCTCAATAAAATCATCATAATTGTGACAAATTTATTATACAGGAGCCATGAAATTATCAAGCAATAAAATTTTTATCCAATAATCAAAAACTATCAATCGAGCCATAAAGTCCTCATGCAAAAAATGAACTTACGAAAGTGTTGCTATCTCTGATTACACGCTTCAGGGTATTCAAGGGTCTTTCAGAATATTATCCAGTTGAAACTTTTCTTTGAAAACTTGTCTGATCTCTTTCATTGCTAGACTAGTCCTACTATCAGTGAAGATAATGCATATCAAAGATAAATCAGAGCCTATAATGTTTTAATAATGTGAATGCACAGCAGTGCTGTGTATATGGAAAACAATTCAATCACTGCATGCATAACTTGGCAATCTAACATACAGGATATCTTAGCACAGGGCAAATATTTTGTCTTTAATTTGGGCAGCCATTACTGGGTTAACAATTCAAGTCATGTTCTGAAATTGACTTTAATTTGATAGAAATTTTGCTTGCATGTTTGTGATTTTTTATTGTTTTATTTTTTAAATGTCATTGTGTTCTGCCAGTTTCCATGAGATGACACAGAATGAAGTATTATGGTCATTCTGGCCTTTATTTAGATGTTTATTAAATAAACCAAGAGCGTAGCCTCGAAGACAGTGGGAACATTGCATCATAGAAACACTGGCCCTGGTTCCTACAAGCCCTCATGCAAGGAAACTATCGAAACAGCATGTACATATTAAACGAGGGGAACAATTTTGGGAAGAATTGCAGCAATGCTTGCCAAGTCAAAAAACATAATAATCCTTTTTTTTTCAGTTTAACAAAAATAGCAAACATTTCCTTTCTCTTGCCACCCCTGCTGTTTTTGCACAGATTTCTAAAGTCAGACAAGGGAACAGCCAGAAGTGGTTGATCATCTGGAAATGACATTTGGACGGTCTGTGGAAAAGCACATCTGTCGCGAATAAAATACATTTTTATGGATTAAAGAGCACAGCATACACACACTGTTCTGTGGAACAATCAAGCAAATGTTGAGATTTGCACAAAAATTATTCAGATTTTTTCAGATGTTGGGGTTCTTCTTTACCTATATGCAGAGGGGAAGCACCAGTGTCAACAGAAAAACCACACGCCAAAAAAAAAAAAAAAAAAAACAGCTGGAAAAATCTTACCCGTGTCAAATTCCTTTAAAACATCCAATATGACATCCGTGTCATTATCAGCCATCGTTCCCCAAGACAGAAATAAGAAAGAAGACAAAAAGGAGGAATAGCTCACATCTAGACGACGGCGGTCTATACAACCAGGAGAGAGCCCAGAAGCACACACGGTCCCTCCTCTCTCCTCTCCTCTCCTCTCTTCTCCACGACTGCTGTTTTTTTTTTTTTGTTTGTGGAAACGGAAACTTTGCTGTCACGCTTCCTGCTTTTCGACCCCTAAATTAGCCCAGGCAGGCTTATCTGCGAGAGGCAGGAATCCTGAGAAATGCTATCATTTCCTTGGCACTTGTTTCCTCTGGATTAATTAATAAAGAACAATACCCAGGCCCGCCTTCTCTCACACTCACAGAGTCACCGAGCCTCTCAGATTTCATTTGAGAAAGGCTGGCGTTTGGGGGGAATAATTTTGGCACCCCCCCCCCCCCCTCACCCCACCCCAACCTGTGCCATTTTACTGGGATTCTTTCAACCAGTGCAATGCTGACCAAGACCAGGTTAAAACCTAATATATGGCTGGACTTAACACACGTGATCCGGCCGACCAATGGTGTGACTTCATAACTCGGCCAACCAATGGCGTGACTTCATCGCTCACTCAGTCACTCACTCAGTCAGTCACAGACATCTGCATTTGTAGGGCTAGCCCCGCTGTTGCGGTCCAGGCAAAAAATACAACGTTAAACAACGGTTCAGAATAAGGTAGTGTCGGCACACGGACTAGGCTCCTTATTCTGTCTGAGGCAGCCTGGTCCATGGAATGTAGCATGAGGTTATGGGGCTTAAGGACAGCCGCACACTTCTTGGAACTGGTATTAAATAACCGTTATTAATCAAATGCGACAAATTATTGGAAGGTGTGGTGAAAATTCTTTTCATACAAAATTAACTCTGAAATGACAATAAGTCTTTGCATTGGGCTTTTTAAATTTAATTTTTTTTTTTTTTAAATAAGTAGACCTGCTCTTTCACTGGTCTCCTCCATCCTTAACGTTGGTCTTATCCGAAGACACCGCCAGCACACACAACTTTCTCTGTGAGACGCCGCCAGTGACAACAACAGCACTGATAAGAAGCTCAGTAGTAAGAGTCACTTTCACTGCAGATTGGGTCAACACACACATATACACACGCACTACCTTAAACACACATATACACACACACACACACACATTCTTTCCACCGGCAGGGAAGAGCCTTAGCCAGGACTTCCTGTCATTGTCTCTCTTCTCTCTTCCTCTGTTTCTCTGTCTTTCTCACACACATACTGTACACACACTCACTTACTCTCCTTCAATTTCTCTCTCTCTCTCTCTCTCTCTCTCTCTGTCACTCACACACACACACACACACTGAATTGTGATGTTAAATGCTAATCTCTCCCCCTACTCCAAAGACCCGCAGCCCACAGTCCGGCCACAGAGAACCATGTGCTAGGTTTTTCAGTTCTAACCGTAGAGAAGTGAGAGGGACTGTTCCCTTAAGAGGCTGGGCCGAATTTCATCATGACTTCCAGAGCTCGAGTGAGCTTGACTTTTTTGACTTACTGCGACAAGGCTGGAAAGAGAACTGAAATTCTGTAATACAACGGGAGAAAGATGCCAACTGTTCCTCCCAGTCACACAAAAATAAAACAAAGTGTTTTTTTTTTCATGTTTGTGAGTTAGACTTGGGTCACAAACAAAAAAGCAATGAAAAACTATAAAGGTACTGAACGCAGCAAAGTAATCTGCGTAAAAACAACTTTGATACAGCACATTGTACACTGAGTACTGAGTACTTTTATACAGAGTGAATTTATATAAACTCTGTTAGGTTTTAATTAACTGACTGAATATCTGTGGATTTGAGTTGAAATGCCATATGAGCTCGTCTTTTCAGTATGCTTGTTGGGTATTAATCTCTTTCAATAACAAAACAGTAGATGGCGGTCTTGTATAAGGTAATTTTATGAATGCTCACTAGCTATTGCTGCAGCACATTCGAAAACCCGCTCAAATTATTTATTTTCAAGTAGACTACGTAGCTTATATTTACAAAAACTTTAAAAACTTTCTAAATATTCCACATTTTGAGAATAGAAAGACTCAGACAATGTAAAGACTAAATATATCAGTAGTAGGGTAATGTTTCTGCGTTGCAAGATGCCTATAACCGAAGTCTCAAAATAAATATAAACAAACAAAGAAACAAGAAAAACAAAACAAAAAAAAAAAAACAAAACAATAGTAAATCCACGTCAGGTAGTGTGTAGGCTAATATGTGTAGTTCTGAAGCGGATTCACCCCCCAGTCTGCTTACTGAAAAGTTGTCTTCCTCGGGATGAGCTGTATTGAGAGCCTAGCAACCGTATCACAGATTTGCAGTATCCTACGATTCCTCTGTAGCGGTGACAGCGACCACAGCAGACATAGGGCCAGTCAAAAGATTTGTCTGGTGGTGACAGGGCAACGTAGGTCCGTGGACCGATAAGATAAGGCAGGAGTTGGATGCTGGCCCAGTGGCTGGAGTACACGCTCTTTCCCTAGTGAAAGTAAAAAAGTAAAATTTTTACCTGCGGTCGTTTGTTTCTGACCAATCAACTCAGTCCCCCCTCCGTTTAAGGTTCAGTGTATTGTCGCGGTCATCCAGTCTTTAATTTTTTCTGCGTGGCTTTAGGCTATTTCGACTGTAGAAGAAAAGCCGAACAGGGCTATAACTGGTATCGCAATGTTTGTGCTGTGAATATCAGCACCATCCTTTCGAAAGTAAGTTAACAACCGTTCGTGAACAAGCCTGTTGTTCCTTCATAGGCTACTGTTGGCTATCAAACACAAAAACGTGCAAAAACAAAACCGGTAGGCTATAATTTACAATATACCACATAGTTGGGCAAACAAACATACATGGACCGAGTATGTGTTTCGTGCTATATCAACACAATACACGTATATTTCATACTTTTTGGACTCGTAGACTCGTGTTGAATTCGCACTAGGCACGCATATTGTCATTAGCGGCAGTGGAGGCGTTCCCAGATGGAGCACTTTGTAGGCTTGCAGGCTAATTTAAGCCTGAATTTAAATAAATAAAAAGATAATTTAATTCAGGGCTACATCGGCCACGCCGTTGATAAAAGTCAATTTGTGGAAAGCAGTGTTCTGTCTGATTCCCCGTGACTGTGGAACGTGACATTCTGCAGAGCTGGCGACGCAGAGGGGCAATAAAACGGACCCTTAGCGCGCTATTCATAACATTCCAATGGCTTTCCTTTCAGTAGTACGATCGGATTACACTGACTGGTAGCAATCACCAGTCTGCTCCGACGGAGACGGCCTGACTTCTTATTTTTCCGCCTTTTCTGCTAATGGTTGTAGGCTAAGCGCTGGGGCCGGTGGAGGGGGGGACTTTGCAGACTCCTCCCTGAAGAAGGAAGCTGATGACCCGTGAGTTTGTCGTCGATTTGCAATTCTGCTCGTTACATAGCTACAGTTTAGAGCTCGAAAAAAAATAGTATTATCCATTTTAGGTGGAATAGTCAAGCGTTGCACAAACTAAAACAGATGTATTACGATTCAGCAAAGACGAGGGCAATTGGATGCAACGTTGTTTGACTTTGTTTCCATTGGCAACAAAAGTCACTAAACCAGCGGAGCTTCCTGTGAGATAAACAGCGCATTGAAACAATCAATAGGACATTATTGGTAAGGCTGTTTAGTTTTTTTAACGTAAGTAGGCTACAAAATAAGTAGGCTACAGCCATTCATTCATAAACGTTGCTGCGTGAAGTATCCGTGAGCAATCACGCGCTTTTCATTTCTGCTTATGAATTGAATGAACCAGTTACCGTAGGCTCCGCTCCTCTTATTGCATAACGGTAATACACCTGCGCATTCCGTTAACTTTTGGCGAGTGCATTGGATAATTGTTGTAATGTATAAAGGAGGATGTTATTACGTTGGTTGGTAGGAAATCAGATAATATTTGGAAGTTTCCTTTCCAGCTATAGTTGTTTTTCATTTTCATATCACATTCTATTTGGGAAACAAACCAGGGAGATCGAAATACAACAAATAATAGTGTTGAATCGTTGCAAAATATTGTGATTTAACTGAGAAATAACAAACTGGGAAACGTTGTAACTGCTTACATCGTGGCCAACGTCTGTACGATAGGCTACTCTATTCCGAATAGCTCAATGTCCTTCAAGAGTGAAATCGTAATACGATACTTCAGTGGCAGTCCTGTTTGTTTACCTCAATTATACATAATGTGATGTTTGTCGATGTTCGGATTACTGTGCTGTCGCCTTTGGTGATGGTAACTTTCAAAGAATCAAGTCACCAGGTTTGCGTGATCTGTACAATTGAAGGAGATTTACTGACTATGTTGTAGCCTACCACTACTGCATAATACCGCATAATAGTACGGAGGTGTGGTGTCATTTTCACTGGTTGTTAACAACCCGCATTGTGCAAACATTTAATCTTTCAGAGTGAACGATTCACTCGAATGTAATTATGCTTTAAGTAAAAGTGTGTGTGTGGGTTATATGATCCTTCTGTTTCTCATCTGACATGACATATGGGTACACGGTTGTAGGCATAGTGTTATGACAAGTCTGACTTTGAGGTTGCAGGTTCAAATCCCCAGGGGTGCACTGCTGATGTACTTTTGAGTACAGATACTTAACCTGGATTACTTCAATAAATATCCAGGTGTATAATGTATTGTGTCTGTCTTTATAAAAGTGTCTGCTAAATGCATGCAAAAATACATTTGTTATAATATGACAGGGGCATAAATAATTTACAGAAATCACTGAGCATTTCCATAATGTGTCCTTAAAGGAAAAGGATGGTCACATCCTGTAGGAAAGGATATACCTATTATACACACATATCATCTATGTGAAGCATAATAAAAAAAACCCTGAAAATTGTCCCTTTGAAAATCGCAGATTTTTATGAGTGGGTTAAAATTAACTCTCATTTTGCCATCTTAATCCTAAAACAATTAATGTGTGTGTGTTTGAGTCCACCCTTTTAATGTTTCACTGGCAAACAAATCGCTCTAAAAGTAGTTATGGTTAAGGAAGTGTTCCTGTGTGGCTGTCCTTGCTTCTCGCTCACGTACTGATTAGACACTTTGAGCTTTCATCAGGCTGAGAGAGAGGACGCTTCACAGATTGTCGCTACGCTAGCTAACCGGGCTCTCTCTCTCTTCTCCTCTCCTCACAGCATTCAGCTCTCACTTCTGCTGAGGTCAGCAAGAGTGCGGCGAGAGAGGAGGCCTGCCATTGGCCGAGGGGCCACCTGGAGTTCCGCTGAGAGCCGTCCTCCAATTGGATGCCAAGTTCCATCTGCAAGGGAGCCTGACAGAGGGAGAGAGAGAGAGAGAGCGAGGCTGAGAGAGACAGAGAGAGAGAGAGAGAGAGGAGAGGCAGGGGATGCCTTCTTCGGGGAAGTAGTGCGGTGTTTCTGCAGCGCGAGAGGACTCTGCCGTGGTATGAGCACAGGCCTGGGACCAGGGTGCACGGGACTTACGGAGAATCACCATGGCCTCGGCCCGGTCTTACGGCCGGTCCCCCCAGGACATCATGAATGTGATGCAGAGACTGCAAGGTAGGTGTTCGCTTATTCACTACCCCCCCCCCCCCCCCCAATGCTGTGTCTCATTTTGAGGATTGTTTTTTTTTAATGAAGCTCAACCTGTCCTACAGGGGTTTATTTTAATAAAGCAGAAATATTGCGCATTGATTCACGGGGAACGGCGGCCCGACGTGTCCGCTGACTTGGCGCTGGAAGGAGTCTCCGCTCTTATTTTGTACTTTTATTCTGGAGAGTTGGGAAGGCGCTGTGGTGGCGCTGTGGCGCTGCGGAGGGTTCGGGTCTCCCCGTCTCTCCCTCTCTTCCTGCACGCCGTTACCACGGTGTGTCCCCACCGCGTAGCCGAAAAGAGACTGTCATCAATACTGAGAGAGAGAGAGAGAGAGAGAGGAGGGGAGGGGAGAGAGGGGGGGAGAGAGAGAGGGAGAGAGACAGCAAGAGGAGGGGAGAGAGAGAGATAGAGAGAGGGGGAGAGGGAGAGGGAGAGAGGGGGGGAGAGGGAGAGAGAGAGGGGGGAGAGACAGAGAGAGAGAGAGAGAGAGAGGGGGAGAGGGAGAGAGAGAAGGGGGAGAGACAGAGAGAGAGAAAGTGAGAGAGAGAGGGAGAGAGAGAGGGGGGAGAGACAGAGAGAGAGAGAGAGAGAGAGAGAGAGAGAGAGAGAGAGAGGGAGGCGTGAAGGTCGAGCTCGGCCCGGTTTGTGTTACAGTTGGAGATGAAAGATGCACACTGGCCTGGGTGCCCTTGGCTGGCTCTGCTGCTTCTGATAATATTTCCCCTCCTGTGTGATACGCCGTCCTGCACTACCTTTGTGTGTGTGTGTGTGTGTGTGTGTGTGTGTGTGTGTGTGTGAGTGTGTGTGTATGTGTGTGTGTGATACGTGCAACTGTGACTACTTGGGCAGTGAGGGAAACTTGTTTGTTCCAGACAGACCCCCTGTAGAGCACTGCATCAAACACAGACACACACTCACACACACAGACACACACACACACACACACATGTTCACTTGGGCTTTGGAGAACCCCATGTACAGGGTAACAGTCAGTGGGCACTTCAGTCTTTTTCCATACCTTTTTGCCGTGCACAAATGCATCTTTAAATCTGTAGTTTTCGTGTACCGAATACTTAATCACAGGGAAGTGCCTCATGGCACAGACTGCTGATGTGTGTCTGTGTACCAGCGGTCATGGAGAGGGGAAAAAAAGCATCGTCTTGTTAAATAGTGGCCTTGCCAGCGGTTTAAATATGAAATGAGCCATTTTGTGTTCTTTGTGCTGACTGTCAGACGTGTTGCTGCTTTGGTTTTGTCTGTGGGGCTTTACTGAAATGGTGCTCCCGGGCTGTGAATTGATGCTGGTCACGTCAGCGGTTGAGTTTTTCGTGCAGTAGCCGGCTAGAACGACTGTGGAGTTCGTGGAGTTCCTTGTATCAACTCAGCTCACACATGTTAGCTTGAGTAACTCACCACAGGTGTGTGCAGGTGGATTTGCAGGGTTGCAGAGAATGGCTGGAGTGAAGGTGCAGTAAATCTAATTCACTAATTCTGTTCACTGAAAACACAATCATCCAAGTGCCTGCCCAGACACTGCAGCAAGGCACTTAGTTGTATGAGGGCGGATAGATCTTTTTTTTTTCTTTCTTTTTTGGCGAGGGAGGTGGGAGGAGCCGGCCGCTGTTGGAGCTGAATTGGTGACGGGCCAGTTGGGGGGGGGGGGGGTGTGGTTGTACTGTAAGGCGAAAGGCGGTGGGCATGTGTGACCGAACAGGAAGTCGCATCTTTCGTCAGAAGAGACCTGGAGCCTCGTGGTTGGCTGTGTGAACATCTTTACGACGGGCCAGACCGCTTCTCTTTCCTCCTCAGTCTCCTGCTCTTTATCAGCGGGACGGCTTCAGCCAAAACACTGTCCATGGAGGAGCTGTGTTCTCAGACTAGGTGAAGGGGGTGGGGTTGTGAATCCAACAAGCAACAAGGAGCTGTGTTGTTGTTGCCGTAGCCTGGACATCTCCCCGTATAAGAAGTAGAAAACTCCTTAACTGTAGTATGATTTGCAGCATGCCTGAGAAAATGGTTGAAGAGTAAATGCTTGTCTTTTTTGTGGAACGTTTGGGGAACGCTCTGCCTCGAACACTCAAACATGTCCACGTGTGCACTAACTGCAGTGTAAAGAACTTCCTGACAGCTCCCCTGTGTGGGTTTGTGGATATTTTGTCCAGGGGATCCATCTGAAATCAAAATGGCTTCTTTGGTCGTCTCGGTAACCGCTGAAGGCCAAGCCGGGGGGGGGGGGGGGGCTACTTCATGGGGAGGGGGGTTGTGCATCTCACCTTTAAACCCCCCCCCCCATCTCTATTGAGTATTGACGTTCGGTTCCTAAGAGGGCTTTAGGCTTTTTGTTTTCTCTCTCATTGTTTGAGCTTCAGCTCTGTTTGCGGAGAGCGGGTCAGTGGGTCAGACAGTCACTCAGTCAGTCAGGCAGGGGCATGTGTTGGGGCTGAGGTGCGAGGCTATTCATTAACACTCATTTTTTACAGGCCTCCTCTTTCACAGTGCAAGCTTGTTTGCCTTCTTCACACCAGCCACCGTTGAGCTTATCTTTAAAGACCAATCACCCCGCGATAGCCAAACAGTGTAGTTAAAGAATAAGCAATACAAATCACGTAAACAGAGTTAAAGTTCTGCTGTAATTTATTGGAAAGGTACATCACAAAAGCAGTTGGGTAAAGACAGGCAATGGGGGGACCTTTTATCTCATTAATGCATTATTGTGTAAAAGGAATAGTGTTCTTTGTAGTGAGCAGTTTGTGGAAGGTTCTGGAATTAAATTTAATTTTTGCGCTCTTGAAAAGTATTAAGCGTTCATATCGGTAGAGATATTTGTCATTGCAAACCATCTCCTTCCTCTCGTACCAGCGATCTTACTTTAGTAAGACTTGGCTATATCAAATAAGGGATTGTCTTCAGAGAGAGGCTCATGGTAATTTGCTGTTACCATCTCACCATAAATTAGAGCACCATTTTTGTTGGCAATTACAGGCAGTCTTGCAGTGATGTAGTTTCTATGATAAATGGATATTCCTTCATTAATATTTAATCGCTTCCGTAGTTTCCTGAACACGCTCTCTCAGACAGTTGGTTGGCTTTTGTGTGGTCCCGGTTGCTACGGCGACAGCTCAGGGGCAGTTGCATGTGGTGGTGGCACCTATGACAGACTTCCTGTTCTGAAGCAGTCGCATGCATGCCAGTCTTTTAGCAAGGGTTTATACTTTTTTTTCCTTTTATCTGTGCCTTTTTCCATTTGACATTAAGACTTTGCGATCATTGAATGTCAGCAGTGGCAGAGTGAAACTCGGTGGGCGGGTCTCTGTGTTCAGAAATTTGACTTGGATATCGATTCACGTCACAAATGAGACACTGGCACAAGAGGAAACCGCAGAGATGTGCAAAAATGGGGCTAGACTACTGCCGGTAATCTCCCGGCTGAAAACGGGCGTTTAGAAACCTCAATAGATTTTTAGGAAGAGATAAACCAAAGGCCTCTGCCTGGAATCTCCTGATGTGACTGCGGGCCCAAAACCGCAAAGTGCTTATCCCCATCTGTCGCCTGATTGGTCAGGATAACCCGGCTTCTCCCAGTGTTCCGTTGGCTTTATAGGACTCCACTTGAGTGGTTTGATCTGATGTAAAAAAATTTGCCAGCTCAGCCAGTTCTTTATTGATGTGCCGTATTTTATTTAGGCCTCTTTTCTGATTGATAACTGAGGCATCCCTTATGTGACAGTGAACTGGTGATGCACGAGTTTTGCTGTGGCTGTTCGTAATATTAATGCATATTTAATTGATGTGGATTAATTACGACGTCCTTTGATAAAAATAAAATTCCTTGTGAATATATTGCATATGCAAAGACAGGGTGAATTTCCTATATTTTTATCTCTCGTGTTTGCCTCAAAAATGGTATCCTTGTCGTCTGAACTATATAGACGAGATTGCATAATATTGAGATGCACTGTAGATCAGTGAATTTCAGAAGCTCAAGAAAATATGCATCTACTTGAACTTCAGTCTTATTTCAGTTTCATTATTAGGCTTTTGATTGTACTGTACAGCTTTGTGCAGAATACTGTGTTACTATCAGTATAACCACATTGGCATGAAGTGGAACTCTGCCTTTTGGCTGATGTGGGGGACATTTTGCAGATAGCTTGGTGATAAGGGCTACCTTTACTGTGCAGAAATTTGGAGATGGTGCTTTGTGACAGCAAAGTGGAAAGACGAATGTTCTCGTGCGTTGGCGTGTCTCCCTCTTTTTTAAACGATGACAGCCAGAGGGGGAAGACAGCTGGCTGGAGACCCCAACGTTGCTCATAGTTGTGGATGTTGCCTTGACAACATTTAAGGAAGACACAGCCGCTATTGTTTATTTTCTTATCTAGGGCATCGTGTTTGCGTTGTCTCCGTGCCGAAGCCTTACTCTGTTGCTTCCTGGAGGATCAGCAAGAAGATAATGACGCTGAAGACATCTAGAAAATATCTTGGTCACGTGGTCACGGCTTGACTTAAGTAATCAGTTTATAAAAAATAAAACAAATGCGGAATGGATTTAATTATCTCAACAAAACGGCTAGAGTCTCAGCATGAGGGCAATGCTCTTTCTGCAGTTGCTGTCTTAGATTAGTGTGCGTGGTTTCGAGTTCCCCGGGACGGCTGCGCCGAACGTGGGCAGCAGTGACAGAGGACAGAAGGACGATGCTCAATTTTTTTGCAGTTAATTTGGGTGCTTTTAGAGGTAAACAGTGTTGAGGCGCTAGCGGCAATTAGAGCCGCCATATGGCCGCGATAACAAGGCTGCATCGGCGGTCGCCTGTCCTGAACTCGCCCGTATGTTTTCGGAATTCGTCTCCCGCATTTTTTGAGTGGCCGTCAATTATTATTCCCCCCACCCTCTTCCCCCGCAAGGAGGAAACAGACTGTTGGGCCCGTGTGAAATCTCTTGCGGGGGCTCAGGGTAAGGTCTCCCCCCCCCCCCCCCCCCCCCCCCCACGCACCTGCTTCTACCTTGCCTGGTCTCCAGGGAGACCTGTGCAGCGTTGCCCTTTCCGTTCTGTTGTCAGGCGGGTTGCTAAGCTGCGAGAAGGAAGGAAAGTTTTTACCGATCCAGCTAATCCCAGAATTCCTTTGTTCGAGACTTCAGAGTTTAGGTCTGCTGCCTGGTCTACGATAACCTGAAACCAAAGGCTTATGTTTTCAATATATAAATAATTCCTTTAAAAAAACAAATAATAATAACAACAACAAAGACTCCGAGTGTCAATATTTTGTTCTACTGTATTTATTTTGGGCTACATTTCTAAGAAGGATGTATTATAAAATTAATACTATCACTGTTACTACTACTACTATTAATAATAACAATAATAATAATAATAATAATAATAATAATAATTAGATGAAGAAGAGGACAAAGCTACACTTTGAACTAGGTGATGTTATATTACTTGTTTAGAATGACATATTTTGTTTTCAAATGCAAAAAAATTTTCAGATATACTTTTAAAACCATTACTGATTGATATTACTGGTGAATTATTAGTTTTTTTAAATGTGTGAAGTGTTGTAAAACAGCTTTTATCTGGAAGGCCCAGGTGGTTGAGTAATGGGCCGAGTGTTTGCTCTGAGTATTAATGAAATTCCGCAGGACTGACGACTCATTAAAATGCAAAGCTTGGACGGAATCCCGGTAAAGTCAGAACCTCTCTCTACCCCCCACCCCCCCCACCCCACCCCCCACCCCCCCACCAACAATAAAGCTGTCCATACATAGGAAAGGGAGAAAATTGAAGTGCATCGATGAAATGTTGTTTTTTTTTTTTTTTTTTTTTTGTAAATCAATAAAACAGGGAGCTCAGAGGTTTGAAAGTGGTTCTCTGTGGGGGAAAAAAAGCCTTTTTCCTTTGAAGGTCTGTAAAAATGCCAACATTAGGGGCCATATTGCGGGGGGGGGGGGGGAGATTGGAGGGGGGTACTCTCTGCTGAGGGCAAGATGGCAAACGGATATCTCTGATCTGTTTACAAAAAAATGAGTCATCTTTCAAAGGATTACTTTAGCATGGGGGTTTCCATATTTAAAATGTATCCTCAGAACTGGACAGAGATGCGTACCTGAAAGCATAATCGCGAACAAAGCTGTGTACTGTCAGACCGGGCATAGTGGTGGTGGGGGATCTCCTCAGAACCATCGTTGGACCAGGGAGTCACTCGCACTATAAGTTCAATTCCTCCAATCAATCACTCGGACCGGACATTACACTGTCCGGTTGGGACCACAAACCAGGATGTATACCAACAACTTGAAAACCCGGATGTCTGGAAACCCTACTTTAGCACAATTTGCTACCTTACCTGTATGCTTTAATTTCTTCTGCTGAGGAAAAAGAAGGGAGGAAAACAAGATTTTAATCTTTAATTTTTTCAACGTGGCCTCGGTCCCTGACCTCAGCATGGAACAAAGCGCTTGTTTTAATTTTTTTTGTTTATTTATTTATTTATTTATTTATTTATTTATTGTGAATTTGATTCTGTGCCACCTTGCTTGAAAGAAGGGATTGTTTGGAACTTGTTTGCACTCACTCACTCATTCACTCACTCTCCGGATTGGGCAAGTTCGGACATGCCCCCGGGGGCTGATTAGCTTAGTTTATATGCAATAGAACAGATAAGATGTGGGCTTTGTCCAATAGCAACAGAGCGCCGGTAGCCATACAAACCAACCAAACAAAGGATCAGCTGGATTGCAGGTCAAGCTTTTGGCTTTTGATTCTGTGACCCCCCCCCCCTTTCATCCCCCCAAACCCCCCTGTGCTATTCTGTGCCATTTCTTCCTTTTTTGCATTTTGCTCCGGTTCATGCTGTGGTTGGCTTTTGCTGCAGGTGGTTTGGCCCTCCCTCTACAACCACAGCTTTGTACAGGATGAAGCCTTATGCAATAGAGAGAGAGAGAGGGAGGGAGGGAGAGAGAGAGAGAGAGGGAGAGAGAATAATTGAGGGAGAGTAAGCGAGTGTGTGTACAGTATGTGTGTGAGAGACAGAGAAACAGAGGAAGAGAGAATGTGAGAGAGTGTGTGTGTGTGTGAGAGAGAGAGAGAAAGAGACGTGGTTTTGTTGCCACGGCTTGCCTGGGTCACATGTCTACATTTACGTTTAACGTTTAGAAAGGCGTTCAGAGGACGCTCTTACCCAGGGCGACTTGCCAAAGCACAGACAGGCCGTAAGTGTCACAGACGATAGCAGTAATCAGTGCCTACAGCATTAACCCAAGTGCCATCATAGGCGCAGGAGGGAGACTGAACACTGAGGATGCAGTACTTTAACTGCTGAATGGGTTTGAAGGTGTAGCCTTGATTGGAGTGTACAGTAAGTAGCAGGGCAGTCAACCCAGAAGAAACGCTTCAGCGTTCGTTTGTTCAACTGAGAGGCAGTGGAGACAGGTGTGTTTTTTTCGGTCTGCAGAGGAAATATCCAATCCACAGCTGGGTTCCTCTTCCTGCACCCACCCCCCTTCTTTCTCTCTCCCTATGGGCAGTGGAGGTGGCTGAATCACAGAGTGGTGGCGGAGAAGCACAGGAATGCGGGTTGTAAGGGGCCTTCTGTTTTAGCGTGTGGAGGAGGGGGGGTCGTGAGGTATAGGACACATCTGGCAGTGATCGGTCTCGCTCGTTATTTGAAAATGGCGCCGGGAGGCGAGAGGGGATCCTGGAAACGGGGGGAGGTCCCGCCGCTGTCATTCCGGAAGGCCGCCGTCATTCCGGAAGGTGCCGCCGAGTTGTGTCACCTGGTGTCTGCGTGAAGCCGAGCGCTGCTTCCGATCCCGTCCCGCCGCGGTCGCACGGACACGAGTCGGAGGACGACTCTTAACGCGCGGCTTATCCGGCGGACTCGTGTGTGTGTGTGCCCAGTCGACCAGCAGGGGTCGCTGGTGTGCGACGAGACGCCGTGAAATCGCCCCAACTGAAACCCTGGATTTTTTGGGGGGTGGTGAGAGTTCCCTTTGTCCTAACCTTGGTGTGTTTATCGCAGTGGTCTGTGCAGGGATTTAAATGTAGACCCTGTAGGCCTTTGCCCATGTCGTTGATAAATCAAGATCACCAGTTCAGACCCGATTGTAAAGTCAATAAAAAAAAGTCAATTGGTGCTGTAGCCGTGCCGGGTTGTTAATTAGTATTCCCTTTCAATAAACTCTGTGGAGCAGCCTTACGCATTGAATCTGAACCAAGCAATCATGTAAATGTGATGTCTGGTACACTGTCACAGACTCTAGACCTTGAATGTTAGCAGTGAGTGTTTTTACTTTACACCTGTGATTTTGGTTAAAATCCTTTTACACCTACAAGGATACTGTTTCTCTGCAGTAGTTTCTCCAACAGAAGACTGGACATAACTCTTGTCGGAGATTCACAAATATGTGAATGGAATGTTCTTAACTGAACATTCTAAAGCTGATGTAACACTCACTACTGGTAACTGAAAGCAATGGAGTTCTAGAACACTTTTAGAATTTAGAAAAATTCTGAAGCAAAAATCTACTCTTCGAAGGGTATTGCACAAACTAGTAGATGTGTTCACTGACAGTTTCAGTTTAACTACTGATGGGTGTGTACTTCCTGTGAAAAGAAAAGAAGTTTGTTAGAGCACCTCCTTCCCGCTGTCTTTTGAAACTCTACTCGTCATTCTCACACCCATACAGACACCAGCACCCCTGTGGGTCAATGCAACTTCTGTTTTATCCCGTGGATTTCTCACGGGTCCAGTCACAACATTGCACATCTTGGAACTTTGCGATATATAATGACATCTTATGCTAAAAAATAAACTCCAGTATTTTGTATGACCCACTGCAAATCTCCTTGCATCTGCAAAAAATGAGGTAGTCTTTGAGAAGAGAAATTGATTCATTCAGAAATGGGTAACCAGCCTAAGCCTACTTTTCATTATTTTTCATTGTTTCACATTTGTGAATCTGTATGGATTCATTTTTCAATATGAATCGTGAGCTTATATGCATGCTTACGCTTGCAAACCGTGCGCAGTATTGCACAATGGTAATTTTGTAATATAGAATTTAGTAATTTTACGCAGCATATTCGTTGATTATCGCGTTCCTAAAGGCAATAATTTGTCCATTCTTTTCACATCTGCCGGTAGTGAAGTGGCTCATCGCGTACAGTGTTCATCGCGTGGTTAATCATCACGCCCTTTTATGGTCTGGCCTCGTGTGCTTGGTGTGGAGCTCAGGATTCTTTCTTTTCTTTTCTTTTCTTTTTTTTTTTTTTTTTTGCATTTTAATGGTTGCGGCTGATTTCGAGCTTCAGAAATAAACCGGCAGAAACCGCAAGGAGTGCTGCCTGCAGCAGATGGACGAGATTGCGCTGCCGTGTTTATGTCGCGTTGCTGCGGCAACGGTCACATGGCCACCGGCATTGGCGCTCGGTGCCCATGCGGGTTTTGCTACAGTCGGCTCGCGCGTCTTTTACGAGATGAGTTTACCACAGTGGAGCGTGTGTGTCTGAGTTTACCACAATGAAGCATGCGCTTGAGTGCTTGTGTGTGTGTGTGTGTGTGTCAGAGTTTACCACAATGAAGCATGCGCTTGAATGCTTGTGTGTGTGTGTGTGTGTGTGTGTGTGTGTGTGTGTCAGAGTTTACCACAATGGAGTGTGTGTGAGTGTGTGTGTCTGAGTTTAGCACAGTGGAGCATGCCCTTGTGTGTGTGTGTGTCTGAGTTTACTACAATGGAGCGTGTGTGTCTGAGTTTAGCACAGTGGAGCATGCACTTGTGGGTGTGTGTGTGCATGTGTTTGTGTGTATGTGTGTGTGCCTGAGTTTACCACAGTGGAGCATGCGCTTGTGTGTGTGTGTGTGCCTGAGTTTAGCACAGTTGCGCATGCACTTGTGGGTGTGTGTGTGCGTGTGTTTGTGTGTATGTGTGTGTGCCTGAGTTTACCACAGTTGCGCATGCACTTGTGGGTGTGTGTGTGCGTGTGTTTGTGTGTATGTGTGTGTGCCTGAGTTTACCACAGTTGCGCATGCACTTGTGGGTGTGTGTGTGCGTGTGTTTGTGTGTATGTGTGTGTGCCTGAGTTTACCACAGTGGAGCATGCGCTTGTGTGTGTGTGTGTGTGTGCCTGAGTTTACCACAGTGGAGCATGCGCTTGTGTATGTGTGTGTCTGAGTTTAGCACAGTTGCGCATGCACTTGTGGGTGTGTGTGTGCGTGTGTTTGTGTGTATGTGTGTGTGCCTGAGTTTACCACAGTGGAGCATGCGCTTGTGTGTGTGTGTGCCTGAGTTTAGCACAGTGGAGCATGCGTGTGTGTGTGTGTGTGTGTGTGTGTGTGTGTGTGTGTGCGCCTGAGTTTACCACAGTGGAGCATGCGCTTGTGTGTGTGTGTGTGTGTGTGTGTGCATTACTGTGCCACATGCAGTGATACAGAGCTGTGTCACTGTCTAAGGCGTGTTCCTCATTGCTCCAGCGTAGTTATCCTCGGCTGGCCGCTGGCTGGACGCCACATTACTCACAGCGAGAGGAGTCAGGGGGTCCCGAAAGTGCTCGCTGTTTCCCTTTTACATCGCGAGCCTCTGCAGCACACGTCACCGCCCCCGTGCGGAGAGAGAGAGAGAGAGAGAAATGCCCAAACCGCTTTTAATCGGGCCGGGGGGGGGGGGGGGACGACATGTTTTATTTAAGGTCCTGAGAGGTGCGGAGCCCGGGCGCACGGGCCCCGTTCGGGCTGCTCTCTCACCCCGGCTCTGCGCACGTTTCACACGGCGGTGCAGCTAGCGATCGGGCCCACGGCGCAGTCCGATCTCTGTCACTCTTTCTCTCTGTCCTGGTCTGAACGCAGGGAGGCGTGAGCGTGAGGCTCGAGGTCGACCTCTCGCTGCCGTACACGCGACGCGACGTGGCTTCCTCTCACACATCCCCAGAGAAAAATAATTCCGTGGACGCCTCTGTTGTAAAATGAAAACAGTCGGAATAAACATTTTTTTCCTGCATTTTCAGCAAGTACTGAGGACGACCTGATGACTCAGACAAGCTGGTGGTTTTTTAAGTATGTGTTAGCAGGTGAGCTTGGTCTCATGAGGTGAATCAGAGAATAGACACCATAAAAGGTTCCTTGTTAATTCAACTCTAACAGAGTTTCTACAAGTCTGTATATACTCTGGCCATGGTGGACTCATAAACTCTTTAAGAATTGATTTTACACTGATCGTTTTACTGTGCAGTTTTAACTTCTCAGCAGTACATAAATCGAAGAATCTGCCAATTCGTGCTTCCCCGTAGAATATCCCAAGAATGTAAGAGACTGAAGGAGAAATCATGGATTTTTGATTACTTCATTAGCTGTACCGTCATCACACGATCTCTGCATGAAACCACTTTTTAAATTAGTTGAATGTTGTCATGTGACTAGTATCACATGCTGAGCTGTTCACACTATCTGCAGTTTTTTTAAAATCTTTCCCACACACTGAACTGTCTGTTCAGGTCTATATGAAATTGGATTTTTTATTTTCTGAACAGCAGTCTGAATTGCTCGCGGTGTTTTATGAAAGGAAGGATTTTCTGCGGATTTAATCTCTGGTATGGACTTCATTTACCTAACAGCTCCTCGCGGAAATGCAAGCATATCAGAGCGTGCTATTAACCAATTTGTTTATCAACAGTTTGTGTGTTCAAGTAAAGGAATTATTGAATATGCTTTGCAGTTCTGGTAGCTGTCTAGATACACACTCAGATCTGCAAATGCACACACACACACGCACACACAAATGATTAATGCATTTTATTCAGAGGCAGATGCTGTGGTTATCAGATACAGACATGGTCTCGGAAGGAAGAAACTGGAATGAACCAATACAAATTTGATTGTGTGTAATTTCTCCTTATCAAATACACTGATAATAATACATGTCTAGAACATTATGTTGGCAGAGGGAGATTCAAGGACAGGAAAACCCAGCCAGAGAGAGACTGAGAAAGGGGAGGTTGTTGGGTTCAGGAAGTTGAAAGTAGGAAGTCAGCCGAAAATGAATGATGAAATTTCATAAAACGCTTCCGTTGCTGACAGCGCACCAATCATCAGCGAACACCATTTTTGCGTCGTCGCTCGTAAATTGGAGCCGGCGCTGTGTGTTTCCGGCCGCGTGAGAGGCCGGTTCGGCGGGAACTGTCGTCAGCTGGAGGAGACGCTCCTTCATTCTGTCAGTATCAGCAGGCGCTCGCGGGTCTCAGAATAGCCGTTGAGCATCCATCAATGACAGCCGTGTGCGTTAGCGCCATAGCAATCGCGTGATCCCCGGTAGCGATATTTTCTGGTCGTAAAGGTTCGATAATGCAATCTATATGCATGAGTGTTGACTATAACACTTCTCTCGCGTGCTAGATGGAATTAACACGGAACAGATTTGAAAAAAAAAAAAAAAAAACGAAACGGATCAGTCATTTTTATTGTCTTCAGTCCAATATGAATTGTCCAATGTGAATATGAATTGCACATTATTTTTATAGTTGGCCTCGATTTCATTTTCATATCTTTTGACTGTGAGCTGTTAATTGTCCTGGTGTGAATGGCGATCACTGTGAGTTTAGCCTTTGCAGGTCATACTCAGAAATGAGGAGAGTAGCACATTATTTTATTAAATTTGATGGTCTCTCTCCCAGGGCTTTTAAAAAAATTAAATGTAAAATATGCATAAATTGAGCAGTAACTGAACCACACAATTTCTTTTTTTTTAGAGCTCAGTTCATGAACAGGTTCAAAGACACTCCAGATATTTAAAAAAAAAAAAACATAACCTGCAGTGTTATTAAAAGTAAATCAGTAAAACATCAGTTTAGTTGATTCACTTATATACTTTATAAAAGGCTGCCATTATCACATCAGTAAAATCAACAAAAGAACACAAATAGCTGAGAACGCTCCCCCCAGTCCTCTTGAGCTGTGAAACGAGAGTGGGACACCACAAATATCCTCTGCGGTACTGATTGTGGCCTCTGGTTACAGCAGTCCATTGTGAATAGTTCTTTTGATGATGTAGTAATAATTTTATGATAAAAAATAAAAATAAAAATGCCACAGGAAGTGTTATTTCAACACGACCTCCAGGGGATTCTGGGACATGTAGGAATGTGTGGGGACTTGGGTAGCTTCCAGATGAGGCTGGTGGGTGGGGGGTGTTCCAGCGGCGACGGCCATTTTCAGGTTGTCTTTTCAGCCCTGACAGCATCGCACCACGCCGCTGTACCGCACCTGGGCAAAAAAAAACAAAAAAACTTCACACGTCTCAGAAGGTGTCAGATGAGGAGAGAGGCGAGCAGGGGGAACAGAACCAGTGAATTTAAATTGCGTTACTCTTCCCCTTTTAGCAGATGCTCTCATCCATTTTGCACAGATTGCTTCGATTTACGCGGATTACATTTTCATGTACGACCCATTTGTATAGCTGGGTAATTTACTGAAGCAAATCGGGTTAAGTATCTCGCTGAATGGTACAATGCAGCAAACGCCGCAACTTTTCAGTTAAAAGCCAAATTCGTCAACAAGTACACTGCACTGCTGTCCCCGACAAGAAGTTCATATGGAATACAAGGGCCTGCAAGCTATAGCTGTTGCTGTTTTTCGTGCTGTGAATGTTTCAGTCGAAAAACAAGAATACCCTGATAAAGTTTTTTGTCAAAAGCTTTGTCAGGATTAAAGGTAAAAAGGAGTTGATTCTGTTTGCCGTTCCTTTGCTTACTGTACCTTGGAGAGAGATGTGTCTGCATTTCCCACACTGAGTCCCTTTTGGAGGTTTTGATACGAGCGGGACGCATCACATCAGTGGATTCAGACAGCAAAGCTTTCCCGCTGTGCTGTCCATTGGAAGAGAGGGAAAAAAACCGTACACTTGACTGAAAATCAAAGCCCGTTTGGAATGAAAGAGTGAATCTCTATCTGGTGTTTACACACTCAAAGCTGTCTGAAGATCTAATCTAATGCCGGTGGGGAATCAAAAATAGAAACTTTATTTAAATAATAAAAAAAAAAAAAAAAAAACAGAAGCATATGGCCGACCTGTGTAGCTCTGGTAAGCTTCGATGCGAACGCTGCAGTTTTCGGGAGAGCAGCCTGCTCTCCACCCCCCCACCCCCCCCACCGGAGCACCCCTTTGCCAGTACTGGCGGTATGCGTCTGTCTGCAAAACTCCCGCCCCTGGCTCTGTGTCTCAGACACTGTGAGGGGGGGGCTGGGGTGGGGGGTGGGGGTGGGGGGGTCAGGGGTCACGGACTGACCTGTGGGTAAAGTAAACAGAGCCTTGCAGCCAGATGTGCATTTTATAACCCACCCCCCCCCCCCCCACCTCCTCCCCTCAACGCACACACACGCACACACACACACACATGCGCACACACACACACCTCATCCTCCCCCCCCATACCCAGGCTTCAGGCCCTGTTTGTTTTCTGCTTTAAAGCTGAAATATTGCGGCCCCAGTGGTCCAGTGAGCTCCTCTCTGATCTCCGCGTGTTTTAATCATTCTGAGAGCGTGTTTACACCGCACCGCGAGCGCTGGGGGGGGGGGGGTCTCTGCGGCTCGGTACTCTTAAACACCGCCAAGCACACGCGTGTGCGGCTCCAGCAGACTGCAGGCCACGGAATTCCCGCTATTTCAATGTTGATCCTTCGGATGGAGCGCTGACAGATTAATGCGCCATATATCTGTTTCTGATTGAGAGACTTTACAGACACGCATGCACGCACACACACACACACGTACACACACACATACACACACACACACACGCACATGCACACACATACACACACACAAGCACACACACATTCACATACACACACACACACACAGACTCATATACAAACATGCACACACTTGCACACGCATACATGCACACACACAAACACACATACACACATATGCACACACACACAGACACACCTTTGTTTACCTTTAAGATTAAGTCTTCAATTCAACATCATGTGTGCACGGACACACACACACACACACACATACACATACGTATACACACACACAAACACACACACACACACACACACACACACTAGTAAAATCCAAATGCTTGATACCCTGAAGCCCAATTCACCACTATACTTGTTTTATGATTTAAATATGAGTGGAAAGATTAGTGCGTCTGACCTATTTCTGCGATAGTCTAGCCTTACAAGTGTATTAATTCAACCGATTTCTGTCTCTCTGTGGCCAATATTAGAGCCCTGATTGCTTGCAGATCCAATTTATTTAGAGTTAATGAGAGCCCTGCAGCATCGCTGTGCTCTAACCATTAGGAAGCGATAGACTGTTCGTCTGAATGCGAAATTGATTATTGAGAAAAAATATGTAAAAATATGCCTGTATGTGTCGTATTATGGAGAGATCTGGATCTGCACACTGCTGTCATTCAGCAGGCGAAAGCGGTTTTGATGTCGTATTATGTATGCTTGAGTTGCGGCGATAATAATCAAACCCATTTAGTATCACGTAAAGGAACATATTAAATGCCCCAGGTAATACATGACACTCAACCTGTTCTTCAGGTACAACTTTGATCAGTAAATTGAGCAAAGTTAATGAGAATAATAATGTTTCTAGCCTTAGAATTTTGTAGCCATTAAAGGTTGCACATGGGCTGTTAATTTACATATTATTGGCTATATATGACATTTTAATCGGTGCCATTTTGGATTGAAGCATTTGTATTTTAGGAATGCATACTGCAGTCTTGTTGTAAAAAGAGACCTGTGGAGATCTGGTGGCAGGAAATGGCTTCTTTGCCATTTAGAGTAATTTGATCAGAAGATGAATTTGCTTGGCTCGGCAGAAACGCGACAAAACTACGAACTTGCAGCCCGGTCAAGCATAGAGTGTACCTGTGAATGTGTAACTGTGCGACAGGCTCACCTAGAATATGACACAAATGTG
Organism: Anguilla pacifica; assembly: GCA_039654925.1. NCBI lineage: Eukaryota > Metazoa > Chordata > Actinopteri > Anguilliformes > Anguillidae > Anguilla > Anguilla pacifica. The sequence goes on along the minus strand of CM077289.1, from coordinate 61,265,947 downwards.
AATGGATGTTTCTCTCCAGGTTCTGTCATTTTTGGTTTTCATAATAAAAAAATAGAATCTGGGACCTTATTGCTCTTCATTCTGAAAACGAAATCAAATGCAAACATCCACGAGAGAATATTTTAGGGTTTGTAGGGATATGCACTTCTTTGCTGTTGCACTGTTAAATGACAGTTAAATCCAGAATACAGGATGACTGACTGTAATCCTCATAACCTGCAAATTGATACATATTATAAATTATAATTGGCATACATGAAAATATGTTGAATAAGAAATGTCATTTGTTCTAGGCACCTATAATTGTTTTAACCAGGGAGTCAACTCTTATATCATTAGCTACATCTAACGGAATTCATTTTGATTGTATTCAGTTTCTGTGGTTACTACACCTAACAGCCTATCAAGTGTACTTGAACTTTAATATTGATAAGACAGAGTCTTCAAATCACCATCAGCTACAGAAAAAAAACTATATTTTCACCTCATTTCATTGTTTATGCTCTCAAAAGATGTTATTTGTGTTCAGTATAATCACCTCTAATTTCTTTCTGTTTGCAGTTAAAATGTAATGTGTTACTAATTTAGTGAGCTGCCACTCATGCTTGACAGGGTTACTCAACACAACTCTGTACCATTTTCACCAGCAGAGGGCATATTTGCCACAAACTTTTAATCAGTTGTATTCTAGAAGTCATTTGTCTTGTATAGTATTGTCATGTATTATTGTATTGCAGAGTTGTATTCAAATTTACATTAAAATTCTATTCAAATATTGTTCAAATAGTTACAAGTAAAATCTAGAGATTAAACAAAGATTCAACGGGTGTGTGGATTTCTGGTGGGCCAGATGCAGAATGCTTTACATTTCAATTACTTTCTTTTCTGTTGGCACAATAAATGTATATATGCACCTGTGGAAACAATAAAGCTTCTATGAGAATTTCTAGCGTTCTGTTTGTGCACAGAATAACTATAGAGTAGTGCAATGTTTTAACAGCATTGCAGTGCACATTACTTACCTGTTATTAGGTGACAATATATGAAGAGAGACTGTAGCGAGATTTGTGTTCGGGTCCTTTTGAAGTGAGAATATATTAGTAAGTTTTCCCCTCATATTTTAGATTTTATTGTGTGGCTGTACAGTTTTTTCCCTGTTTTTTATGTTTAATCTCACATTTGCAGGTTTGTCGCACTGGAGGGGGTTTTAGCCCGTATATCTCAGCGATGATGGTTTTATCGCGCCCGATCGGTCACTGCTTGCTTCTGAGCGAGAGGTGTTAGACTGAAGCATTAGCGTGAGATATAGAAGGAAATGCTTGTAGGCAGCATAGTTGCTATAGCAATCAGTAAAAAGCCTGTGCGATATGTTTTTTTATTTTTTTGCGCCTTCCTTGAACGGCGGGTTTTCGTTCCTGCCGGTCGTTAATTGGGACTGATTTGTGGGAGCTGGTCGTTAGGAGGGGAGGAGATAAGGATCGGGGATGCTGAAATGGAAATTCGCGTCCCCTGGGAAATCACGAGGTAAACGGTCGTCGTTCTGTATCACCGCGGCCTGGTACGACAGCCAGAGATGACAGACCAAGTTAAACCAAATTAGAACGCGCATCACAGGTGCTGCTGGGGGATAATTGGTGATATTTCGTTTATTCTGTTGCTGCTGTGTTAAATCATGTCTAGAGAGAGATTTAACCATTTATGCGTCTGCCCGGAACTATATTATTTAATTGCAAATGTGTCAAATTAATTTGTTGGTAGCTTTTTATCAACCTTGAATTTACAGATACAGCTATTTTAGCTGTGCCTAGTATCCTGCCTTATCACGGATACCTATCTGTGCATTAACTTCCCTGCAATATTCCTGACTGTGAGTAAACAAGACCTTTTTCTCCCCCCCTTCCTGTAACTTTACTCAAGTTCACCACTGGGTGTCACTGTTTAGCCGTTCGTCACTTAAAAGAATGTGCGCCACTTGATTTCGTCAATGCAGATTTCCCGTGGATGATAGGGCAAAGACGGAGCCCATGTACGGTTGTTTGTTTTGTCTTTACTGTTAAAACAGCCTTTCCTGTCCCTGTAGAGACACTCTCTAGCAACAGACACCTGTGATCGCTACAAGCCTACAGGCGGATGCATATAAAATAGCTACCGTTCTGTCTTAGGGCAAACCTGAATAGTTGAGTGAATAGTTCAGCTCAAACAGCTGCTCCAGTCGATTGATTGTTGGCCCTGGAGATTTCTCTAAGGCTCACTGCCTTCAGACTGCTGTCAGACGTTGCCAAAGGTGGAAAATAATCATGTCAGTTCACTTCAAACTGCGTCTATGAAGTCTTGTGGACTGTTGGTATTGTCGATTGTTTAGTGTCTTGTGGTGAACTGTCTTCAGGATACCTTTCTGTTTTCAAAAAATGACTGCCTGCGTACTTATTAGGTTCTGCTATGTTTGTTTTCTTCACTTGTTTTATTTGCAGCCTGTTACCTGTGGGTATTTCGCATGTTCGTGTGAATGATGCAATCTTTTGGTTTGTTTTGTAGCTCACGTAAACTGCAAATTCTCTAAACAGGAAACTCTTCTTCAAATGCCCCATACTTCATACTCAAAGTCAAGTACGACATCAACATTGTTTTGGGCGAACTGTCCCTGTAAACGTTTGCTCAATGAACAATTTTATTCCTTTTTTTTCAAAACAGTACTTGACTAATTGACAGAGATCTTGGATTTATGTTTTCACGTCATGCAGTAACGCGACAGCTTTGTGGTTTAATTGCCTCTCCCCAGTTGTAGAAATCATTTGATGTGCTTTGAGGCATGGTAGAGACGTTAAACGCGAAAACAACTTTCCGTGTGATTGACAAACATTTCCCCCTGCGAACATTTATGTTTAAAATAGACATCACGAGTCCGAAAGTCGATGGGCGCTGTTATTCAGGACCACGGACAGCTCCTGCACACCTGGGCTCCGCTGAGCCAATCGAGAAAGGGCGACCTTTCTCCCTGTTTCTGGGGGGCCGGTGTGTTTGCCTGTGTTCTTTCCGGTTTCCACCAAGTAACCTGGCTTAGTTAGGTGTGGTATGCTACGGCTGTGGATTAGACAGCAGTAGCCTACCGTGTTTTATATGGGGTTACAAAAAAACCGCTTTTCAACTGTCATTCGTTTGCTAAACAGTCGGATCACGTAAACGATTGGGCTTATTAAATAGCCTAATTAGGAGCAGCAGTTGGCATAAATCTCTCCTTTCTAGACCCTGAGGCTACCAACGCCCAGGGGGCATCCGCGTCTCTCCAGATTTAGTTCTTCTTCTGGAGACGTTGGCTATTTTTGTTTCCGCGGGAACCTGCTCACGATAGGACTGGCTTGAAAACCTACGCTGATCACGGGGATAAACGGAAGCAGAACAAAAAAATTCGAAGGAGTATATTTAGATATGAGGTGAAAGTGACGCGTGACTGCACCGAAGCGCCAGGGAAACGGTGCGCCCCCCCCCCCTTTTCTCTCGCTCTCTCTCACTGCACGATTAAGATTGGTCGCCTGAAGACGTGCGGTTGCGCGAGACTTATTGTGCTTCTGGTTTTGTTCATGATTAGAACCTACAATTAGCGGGTAGCGGCTATTCATTCGAATAGAGCTGCGTTTGCCGTTTCCTTTCGCGCGCTCAGCTCTTACGGTTCTGATCTTGAATGAGTCATACCTTTTGTAGGCCAGATCTCTGGGGGCTCAGTGGACGTGGGTTGTGGATGGTCCTTACACATCTGTTTTGTTAGTCCCTGTGGGTGCATCCAAGTAAACACCCTCTTGAGACTTATGAATCTCACTTAAATTAAAAACACAACGGTCAATGTGAAGGGGTAGGACAGTGATCATGAATGAATTCTGCTCATGGAGACAAAAAAAATGCATTGTCTGCTAATAGCACAATGGCAGAGATATGAATGGCAGGTGCAGACTGTTTTTGTCAGTCATCCTTCACCAATTACTCAATGTGTCAATCACTGTCTTCTGGAGGCTTGAATGGCATGGGAGGGGCGGGGTTTGAGAAGTGGGGGCGTGGCAGGAGTGTGTGATGACAGCGTGAAGGTGATACGTTCTCCTTGGCAACAAAAAGCTCCTCCCAGCACTGTAGACCGACGCCTGTTTGTGAGGTAGCACCATGGCGATAGGACACCACGGGGGGGGAGGGGGGTTACCGCCACTATCCTACCTGGGTTTTTTTTGGGGGGGGTGTGTCCTCTTTGAGGGAAGGGGAAGAGGGAACACCACTCCATCCCCCCTCCCAATTCAAACATGGTCACTGTCGTTCTTCAGAGCAGCTATGACACCATTTACAGCCTGATGCGATTGCAGAGAAGTAAACTTTTTTAAACTAACGTGTAGTTAACGGCACCTCCATGAGGAGGATTGAAGGTGAGCGTGAATCGTCAGCTGGGATGATGAAGATGAAGAAAACAGTCTAATGACTGGCATGACTGACGGCCATCTTGAAAAGTCTATCTTACCACACTTACAAACATGCGTATCGTAGTCATGCGTTACGCGCATGTGTTACACATAACTCCGATTACACTGTGACCTGTAACGGTCTACGATGTTCCTGCAGCTGGTATTGAAAATGCAGACAGTTTAAAACCAGGTTTCAGGTCTGTTTTTCAGTTCAGGCTGCTCTATAGTGGAGCCCCTGTAAGGGTTTCAGCCAGTAAAGCGTCCCGCAGACTTTGCATGTCAGCTTTCATTTTTTTGTTTCTTTTTTAGTTTGACTTTGTTTTTCAAATGTCAAAATCGATGTGTTTGTGGCGACCAAACCGCTCACCTGCCCTGTAAGCAGGACTCGCACAGTTCCTCTGACCCTTCCGTCCGTCTACCGTTCCTGGTCTTTGTTTCAGTTTAGTGCTTTTATTTCACTCTAACGGAAAGGTTAGCTGCAGGCGAAGTGTCCTGGAAATGAAGCATGGTGTGAATGGAGATGTAGCTAATGCCATTATTATTGTCATTGTCCTAATGATTATGATGATGATCATCATCATTATCATCATTATTATTCAGTGTTCAGTTGGTAGTGATCATTAGTCTTTCCACAAACAATCTTATATGCAGAAGTGCCAGGCAGCAGACCGTAATTTTAACCCTTTTAAGGGTTGAGATTGCGTATATTAGCATGTTCAGATATGATGCTGATGTCACAATCACTACTGGTGACTGAAAGCAGTGGAGTTGTAGAACACTAGACTTGGAATTTTGAAGAAAAAAAAAAAACATTCCAAAAAGCCTACTATTCCAACACACACACACACACTTACCCATACATGCACACATGTACATATACACACAAACATAATTACACACGCATACACAAACACAGACACACAAACATGCAGACACACACCCATACACACACACACACACACACATGCAAAAGAACAACAGGACCCCTAGTTTGACAAAGTGCCAAGTTGCTTCATCGGGAACTTGCTCAACTGAACACTGATAGTGGTTTTAAAAACACAGCTCACAGGCTACTATCCCACACCCTTTGCTTACGCCATTTTACACCTCTAACATGCATATAAACATATGTTTCTGGTGTAAAACTATTTGACTAAGAAGAGATAAAATTAATATTCAAAGAATTAGGAATCAGAATTCAATTTAAATTTAAATCAAAGATTAAATTTGCTGATACCAATGACCAAGAACAAGGCCAAAAAGCCCCATTGTAGGCTGAACATATTTTGACAGGCACATTGTTGACTGAGCACAGTGATTGTAATGGGAGAGGACGGCCAGGGACGGGGGAATCCCTGGAGGGCAATGAGGAGGAAATGATATGACCATATATGGCGCTGGGAGAGGGCGGGGCTACAGGGGGTGATTCCGGAGGATCAGATAGCCTGTGACAGGTGCCATTTGTTATTAATGAGATTAATATTTAAAAACCCTCTTATACAGAATGGGGGGAAAAAATGGAAAAACCTAATGTGTAATTAACACATACATTTTTTTTTCTCTTCGTGTCAGGCTGGTTATATTGACTTTAGAGATCGACATTGGTTAGTGCTTTGGCGGGATGCTCTTGAGCATAATTAAATGAGCCTTTTTTCCTGTCGAGAGTGTAAACATGACCCGCGGGGGGGGGGGGGGGGGGGGGAGCGAGGGGGGAGAGGGTGGGAACGCGGGACATTTGGGTTAACACACCGCTCTCCAAACAGGCTCTTCAGGGTACACCGTGTCACCTGTTTAGTGGAAAAATAGTTACGGACAGGACAGGTTCAGTTGTTTAAATATGTAAATATGTTTATTTTGGGAAAAACAAATGCAAAAAGCACTTAAGTGCCAAGTCAGGCCCCAGTCAACCCCCCCCCCCCACTCACCCCCAAGTCCTCTCGTCCCAGTTCCAAAATGTCTTATTGTCCTAATGTTGTAGGCATTAATTATTGAGTGGTGATTCAATCCTTCAAAAATATATGAAAATTTATAGAGAGGCAGCAAAAAAATAATAATAAGACACATAAATAGCACATCCGCTTGCACATACAGAGCCGCCTTCTCTCTAACATCCACTGTCTTATTGTGCCCCGTCTCTTTCCTGGAATAAAAACCATCCTGTTCTCTGGAAATTCCGTCCTGCCACGGCAATCCTGGAGCTGTTCTGCTGGCCTCACCCCCCCCCCCCCCCTTTCCCTCACCACTCCCACCCCCCCAAAACCGGCCCCTCCTCTCCTCCGCTCGATCAAAACAGGGGCCAGAGCTGCCGCTGCTGTGACATCACGGATTCCCACACCCCTGATTGGCGGAGGGGTCGAAGGGGAAATAGATTATTCCTGCAGCCGGAGAGGGATGCAGAGGTAATCAGAGCAGATCCACAGCCTGATCCTCACAGGGCTGAGAGAGAGAGAGAGAGAGAGAGAGAGAGAGAGAGAGAGAGCGAGAGAGAGCGAGAGACACAGAGCGAGACAGAGAGAGAGGGAGAGGGAGAGAGAGAGGGAGGGAGAGAGCATCCTCGGGATGTAAACAGCGGGAATCACGGACAGCTCGTAAATAAAATTCCGTAGCAGAAATAGCGGGCGAGCGTTCGGGGGAAGAGGCTTCGCTCCCTGCAGCTGGTGAGAGGCGACAGAGGCGCAGAAACTGCCTGTTTTTCCCCGGGAATCCAAAGGCTGCTGAAACGGAAGCTTCCTGCAGATAAAAAAAAAAGAAAAAAAAAAAGAAAAACCAGCCTGGCATTTTATCATCCCTCCCTCCCTCCCTCCTCTCTGTGGATGTCAGCGGCGCACACATATGAAGGGCAAAGCATCCTGGGAAGAGCTCGGAGGGCAGAATGGCGCGCTATAAGGACGTGTCCGTCAAAAAGACCACCTCTCTCAACCTGGTGACGGGATTTTTCCAGTACCTCCGCGGTAAGTAGGGCAGGCGCTTGCCCTCATCCCCCCCCCCCCCCCCCCGTGCGTGGTGTGGAGGGGGGGGGGGGATTTGCCTGCAGCAGTGATGGGCATATGGCACACGTCCGGTCAGCAATGGGGGGCTTAAAGGCCACCTTTTCGTGGTACGCCGGGGGGGTGCTTTGATTTAACTGCGCCGTTCCCTCTGCCTGGTTTTACCACACAGGACGCGCGTGCGGGATGCGTGTGCGGGACGCGTGTGCGGGACGTGTGTGCGGGACGCGCGTGTGGTTCTCATGCTGCGATTGGTTGTACCGTCACAGGACGACCGGCCGGTGTGTGATTTATGAGTCTGATGTATGTTCTGTAGGGCTGTAGAGGGGGGGTCTAATTTGTGTGAGATAACGTGGTGGCCTGTGTGTGGATTGCCGGTGAAGACGGGGGGGGGGGGGGGGGGGCAGTGGCGTCATGCGGATCGCATCGTTAGCGTGATGCCTTAGGTTCCCTCCAGCTCAAAGTCACCTCGTCCCCAAAATGGTGAGACGGGCCGCCACACGCACACACACGCACACGTGTGACGTGTCTGACAGTGTGTGTGTTTGAGCAGGAGGAGGAGGAGTGTGCTTCGTCTTCAGGGAGTCAGCGGCCAGCCTCGTTCAGTGCTCAGTTCATATTTGATCGCTTTCTCCATGAGCGGACCTGACCAAGCTCAAACACGCATTCACAGAAAAAAAACATGACCTGCTCTCTCTCTCTCTCTCTCTCTCTCTCTCCCCCCCCCTCTGTCTCTCACTCTCTCTCTTCCTCTGTCTCTCTCTCCCTCTCTCTCTCTCTCTCTGTCTCTCTCTCTCACTCTCTCTCTTCCTCTGTCTCTCTCTCCCTCTCTCTCTTTCTCTCTCCCTCTGTCCCTCTCCCTCTCTCTCCCTCTCTCTCTCTCTCTCTCTCTCTCTCTCACACACACACACCATGTGAATGAATGCATGCATTATTCATGAGCCTTTTCTGCATGAATAAATTATCTTATGACACAGAATCTGACTTCTGAGTACTCAGCCAGCCGGTGCACTTCGTCAGTTAAACTGCGAGGTGTGCCAGACAGGAAGTCCTCTGTTAATTCACATACTGTTGTTTCAAGCATATATTTTTAATTTTTTTTGCATCAAGGTAAATAATAAAAAAGCGTATTTTTGACAAGAGCTGACATGAGCAGAAGTCCCGTATTGCATATTGATCTGAAATATACTCCGTTATGAAATATTATTTTGCAGAGGTTACCAGGAAAAGGGCTGTGGAGAAAAGCTATTTTAGGGGGAAAGTTAACGACGCCAGGGAGATGGAAGAGGATGTCATATTGGGAGAGGTGTTATGATTCAATTCCCGAAGCTTTGTTGATGTTTTGAAACCATTACTTTTTCCCCCCTACTATCTCTGTGTCTGTTTCCTGTAGATGTATTTTCCATTAGTACCACTTTGGGAATTATTGCCCGACAACTGTTTCCAGGGCAGGGAATATGCACTTATTATAGTGAGGGAATAATGAGAATCTAGGCTCCCGGAATACTTTTATTCAGGTGCAGCAATGAAGAAGACTTGGGATGTAATTGCCACAATAAACCCATTAAGGTGTGAGATGACAAATATGTGATTAGAATGCTCTTCTAACTGAACATTCTAATGCTGATGTCACAATCGCTGCTGGTAATTTGAAAAGCAGTGGGGTTCTAGAACTCCGGCTTAGAAATTAGAAAAAAAACTTCAGATGGTTAAAATAAGTCTTTCATTTAGACTTCTTATGGAGGAAAATATGTAAGCAATGTGCGAGCTTGAGTAAAGTCATTGTAAATTAGACAGAAAGGCGTGTTTGTGAGAATCGGTGGAAGGCAGTCTTTGGGAAACCTCGATTGCGCCAACAGGAAGGGATGCATTTCACAATGTGAACACGGCCAAAGGGCCCAGTTTTTTGGCCTGTGTTCCTCTGGCCGTACGACCCACACGTCTTTCTCTCTCTCTCTCCCCCCCTCTCTCTCTCTCTCTGGTGTTCAGATGGTAGCTGCTAAACCACACAGAGGTCCCACAGGCTGTTCGCCGTGATGGAAAAAGCAGCTTTGTCAAAAAAAAAGCAAACAAACGCGAAGGAGTGATGAGCGCTTTCTGCTCTCCTCCTGCCTTGCGGTGTCATCTCAGCTAACGGCTACATGTGGCTAACGGCTACGCGGGGCTAACGGCTACATGTGGCTAACGGCTACGCGGGGCTAACGGCTACGTGTGGCTAACGGCTACGCGGGGCTAACGGCTACATGTGGCTAACGGCTACGCGGGGCTAACGTGAGGCCGGCTCCTCTGTGTTCCATGAACAGTCAGGCCCTCCTTACCAAAAATTCTGCGGCGTAGTTTCGTAAAATCGCTCAGAACGTCACGTAATACAGCATTGTGAAGTCGTCGTAGAGGGCTGTGTCTCTGAGACAGGTGAGCGGGAAAGCAGACATAAGCGGAATTCAATACGAACCAGAGGGGCCGAAAGCAAGGATACCATGGCAACGAACAAATCATGAACCGCAAACAAATCTTTTTTTCTTTTTTTTTTTAAAAAGTGGCTGTATCATAACCCCCGAAAGATGAAAAACTGCAGAGCAGGCTCTACTTGGATTGGCGGTGTGGACCAGGTAACTGAGCTTAGGCAAACATACTGTAATGCAAGAGCTAAGAACAACAGAGATAATTCTGATAAATCTTGTTTTTCATCCCTTAGCTCGTCTGTCGCTATCAGTCAGCGCTAGCTTCTTAGAGTGCTGGTTGCCTTTGAGGAAACAGAGCCGTCCGAATCCAGAACATGGGATAAACAGGAAGCGTGCCTTGTGTCTCGCGCAGAAAATGACATGATATAAATAGAAAACGAGAGCTTTATTCAACGACAGGGCGTCGCCGCGCAGTTTGTCATCGAAATGTCAAAGTGCCGCGCGCTTAATGTCAAAAAACACAGGCCCACGTGAAGTGAAGGGTTTTGCAATGAACTGAAACTGACCGAAACCAACAGAGCTAGATCATTACATTACAGGCACTTAGCAGACGCTCTTATCCAGAGCGACTTACACAACTTTTTTTTTACTTAGCATTTACATTGTATCCAATTATACAGCTGGATATGTACTGAAGCAACGCAGGTTGAGTGCTTTGCTCAAGGGTACAACGGCAGTGTCCTAGCGGGGAATCGAACCTGCGACCTTGAGGTCATAAGACCAACTCCTTACCCATTATACTACGCTGTCGCCCTAATCAAATAGATTTGGGCCTATATAATGAACCTCAATAATGTCCGGAAAGGTTGTCTTGCGCCCCATCCCTCTGTCTTTTTGTTGTGGCATATGATGAGAGTCCATTTGTTTTCTTTTGATTTCAGATGAGCAGGAAGCCGTACAGAAGAGAACTTTCACCAAATGGATCAACTCCCACCTGGCCAAGGTAAGAGGATGTTTGGCTGTGCTTTTCATCTACAAGCGAGTGCGTGTTAACAGTAATCTATCTGACCTTGGTTCGGCCCGCTGGCTCGCGTTCTGTTCCTGGGGGAAAGGAGGCACTCTTTGAAGTTGAAACACACAGCAGGGCCAAGGGTAAAGTGGGGATTCCGTTGAATTATGCCTGCAATTTCTTTATTTTTCCGGCCAAAAAGGTTTCCTATTGAGGTCCCTCTTGTGGAGCTTGTGGAGTACATAGACTTAAAGCTCTGACTTTACACCAGGGCTGTTTTTTAATTACGGAAGAGTAAAGGTGTGAAATGAATCAGTGTGTTTTCCTACTATTGAGTATACATGTTGAGTGCACTGGTTGAGAAAGTTGTTAAGCATGCAAAATATTCTCTGGATGTAGTCTACCTAAAATCCCTGAGACTAACAATCCAATGTTTTGATTGGCTCATCCATTTCAGTGACTGACTGACAGAATGGAGTAGCTCCGCCCATTTTTGGGGGGTTTCATGATGTACCCCTCCCCTAGCACTCCTGGCTTCCGGAAGGTTCCCCATTGCATTCTCTGCCTCTCCAGGTTTTGTAATGGTCAGTTACAGAAAAGATGTAGTGGTGACTGGCCACCACATGACAGCAATGCTTTTCAAACAGCACACTGTGTCCCTTTTTGCCAATGAAATATTCAGGGGCGGCGATGGCATTGTGATAATGAGATTCGGCCGCTTGCCGGATGTTGCTGTTTGCTGTGTTTTAAAAGCTCTGGCACAGTGAAGTTGCCTGTGTGGGCCTTGCGAACCTGACTTGCCACCATGTTCCCTGGAGGGAGAATAGGGTCCGCTCAGCGAGATTGTCATCATGACCTGCTGTCATAGTAACGCTACACCTCTCTCTTTAAACTATTATCTTAGGGTTATGTCGTCGTTTAGCTCTACGTGAGTTCAGTCGGTGCAGTGGTGTGGTTATTCAGTGGTGTGGTTATGCGGTTGCTGTTTTTGTCCTAACGTTGAACGCAGTAAACCTTTTAAACGGTTATTGCGTAACTGCCGCTAACCCCGTTAGTTTCAGCTTATCTGAAACTTCGCGACATTCTGACAGCGGTGTCTTTGTCTCGAACCTCAGCGTTCTCGACTTTTTTATTTTCCGTGACCATATGTGGGAATTGTAACTTCACAGTGGGAATCGCGGATGAAAATCAGGCATTCATTGGGTGGAAAAAATAAAAGGCTTGCAGTACTAGATGGGCTGGCACTGGCATAGTTTGAAGGGTGTGGGAGAGGGGAGCTGGCTTCTTGAAGGATATGCTTTGTTTTTGCCCTGTTGTTGTCTCAGTTTTTCACATTCTTTTTTTTTTTTTTTAGTTTTGCATTTCTGTGTTTTTTTCTAGGCGCTTTCGCGTGGAGTGTTGCCCAGTTTTGGGATGCGTAATTCCATCAGATTAATAACTGCTAATGACCTTAAATCTGATTGGTTGGATTCGAGCACAAAATGTCGGATTTGTGCATTTCTTCTCATGCAAAGCTCAGCCGGTGTTGGGCACTCGCTGAAAAGAAATTATTACGTTGCATAAGAAGCAAAAATATGTGATCGTTGCTTAAACCGGTTGTGAAATTCAGTTGAATTCAGTAGAGGCCTTTTCTTTTTTTTTTTTTAAATACACCAAAAAAAAACATATTAGTTCTGTGCCCAGCAGGTCACCAGCAACCCTGGGGAGTGAGACGGTTTATTCCTTAAACCCTAATGAGTACAAAAGAAAAAAATCCCCCAAATCCCAATCCCTTTCACACTGTTAAAAACAAACACTTCACAATAGCAGGAGGCAAACCACGAGATTGCTCACATGAGGGGGGTGCGGGGGCGGGGGAGCGGAGACGGAGGTATGAGAGCTGGGTGGGTGGGTGGGTTTTTTTGGGGGGGGGGGGGGGTTGGCGGTATTGTGTCTGCGGCCGAGCCTCCTGGGACTCCTGTCCTGCGGAACGTGTTTCAGGGTCCCGATTCGAGCGGACGTCTTTAGCAGTGCAGCGGTCTCCTGCCGCGAGAGTCCTGGCGGAGCCGGTGGTGTTTTTAAAAAAATCATTATCATCAGGCCCTGCTGCTGCGCTGTGGCACAGGGTTCGAGTGCGCTCGGCGGCTGATGGGTTTTGGTGGAGGGGAGGGCGCAGATGGACGGCATAAGGCAGCGGAACATTTCGCCACGAGGGGCGAAGGGCTCGCCACCGAGCGCGCGGCTTGGGTCGGGGGGGCGGGGGGAGGAGGTGGGGAGGGGGGGCCGCAGGAGTCTGGAACCTTCTCCCATCTCCCAAGTGCGCTCTTGCGTCACTCACAGCCTTAGTCCCGCGGTAATCCGCGATACAAGAGAGGGAGACAGAGAGAGAGAGAGAGAGAGAGAGAGAGACAGAGACAGAGAGAGAGAGGGAAGAGAGAGAGAGAGAGGCAGAGAGACAGAGAGAGGGATGAGAGAGAGAGAGAGAGGGAGAGAGAGAGGGAAACGCGGGAAGCGGCAGATGGAATGGCGGTAAAGCCGTTCGGAGAACGCGGCGCCACCCGCAGGCCCGGGTCGTTATTGCGTCCTGCCGACTCCCCCTGCACACCGCCGCGGTTTCCGCGGGCGGACTTACACGGTCATGGGACCGGCCGGTGCCAGACCCCCTCAGTCCCGCTCTTTCATCTCCGAGAGGCGCGATGTCAGCGCATACGGAGGGCCGAGTCATCAGGGAGGATTAGCTCCGCGTGGCTCTCTCTCAGTGTCTGTGCGTGGATATGGTGTCCAGCTTTTGCATAAAAAATGCTTTCAGTCCATATCGCTGTTGAGTTTGAGAAATGACGGTGTTTGTTTACCAGTTTTTGGAGGAGAATTATTTGTGACTAACTGGATTAACCTCTGAAGTGCCATTTCCAAAAATAAATTTTTCACTCCTGAGAGTCCATGTTAGGAAATATGGAAATCAAATGTATTCTTACAGCAAAAATATCCTATTTCACTGTATTTTCTCATTTACATACCCGGCATTCACAGTTCAAGCGTACCGTCAGGGTTAGGCCAAAGCCTTTTTGACCGACTTTCCTCCCATTCCAATGATTTAAATCGTAACCCTGTCTGAACACGACTTCTGGACCCTCTCAGACCCTGCAGTGTAGAGTAAAAACGTCTGCCTGCACCTTCTGGAAATCATCTGCCAGGCCCGCTTTCATCATCTCTTAGCACCAGGGAGAACGTTCACATCCGCACCTGCTTCCTGGCAGCCTCACGGGGGACCTGTCAGGTGCTGCCCCCAGGGGAAACACGCGGAGCAGAGCTCGGGTTCCATTTCAAACACGCTAAAACGATCTGCGGTAGCGCGCATCTCTCTCGTGAACACGGTACACGTTGGGCTGCCTTTCCATGGTCGCCGTGGCCTGGAGACGCAACTCTTCAGTCTGTACCTGGACTAACTAGCCATCACGGCTCTGCAGGGCACTTAGTCCCAATCTAGGGTCGCTCTTATCACTTATATCCTTTTAATTTTTTTCGCTAGCACTTTCATGTTGCACTTGTATCTCCATCCAGCATTTATATTGCACTTGTATCGTTATCTTGATGTTGTAGCTCGTTGTCATGCCTCCTAGTTTGACTTACCATAACTTTCTGATTTACCATATGCTTACTGTGTGAACTGGACTTGATGTTCATAGCTGTTACATAACAAGTATTGTACCTTATTGGGCCCGTGTTTTTGTAGTTGTTCCAATGACCTTCCGTTTGCGCTTATTGTATGTCTCATTGGATAAAAGCGTCTGCCAAATAAATGTGATGTTATCACCCCAAATGAGGAAATTACAGCATGTTCCCTTCGGCCTACGCACATTTGGCCTCCTGAGAGTAATACTGATGTTGTTCCACTACTGTTCATCATCACTCTGGATAAGAGTGTCTGCCTAATGATTGTAGGATTGTAGGATGTACTGTGACACTGCCACAGTTATCATCTAAATATTTTATGTTTTATTATAGTGGATTTTGTCCTTGTGAACCATGGAAAGGTATGGCTGCATCCAATACTATTGTGTCGATGGGAACCATTTTACCGCTGCACCAGGCAAACTTTTTAAAAAACGTTGGTCCCTTTAAGGAGGGGGTTACCCTCCCAAAATGGCTCCCTGAGAGGAAGTGGGGTGCCGGAAGTGAAGTAATAAAGGTAGGACAGACAGAGGGGGAGAGGCCTGTGGTTTTTTGAATGTGTTTGGCATGGTGTAGAGTTTGTGAAGAACCTGGGGTAAAATGCATCTACATGCATCCCCAATGCCTGTCTGGGACAAGAGGTGTGGTGATATGTTAACTTACCATTGTTGGAAGGAAAAGACCCCAAACACATACTAATACAAAAGTATTGGCCAGGGAAGTGCCATGGAAATCACCAAGCCTGGTGAGATCTTTCCTTATCTTTTCTTTTTCTCCTTTTTATTACTTGTTTAAGGAATTTTTGCATTTTGTTGTGGATTTTTACTTTTTTTGTTGGATTCTTTTTTCAGATTTTTCCCTGAGACTTACTTTACTGCCCAGTGAAAACCCTTTTGTGCATGTGGGACTTTGTAAAGGACTTTTCGTGTTTCAACTGTGTACATGCACTATATGGTAGGGTGTGGTGTTTGGTTGTATATAGTGGGTGCACATTTTCAAAAATACATTGTTTTCCACTGGTATCTAATCTAATATAATCTATATCTGTGTTGGTGATTTGATAAGCAGTGCCCTCACACCCCATGGGTTTATACACAGTGGCTCTCTGGAATTTATTTGCAACTAGGTCTAGAGTATCAGGCTGTTTGCTAATGGAAAGTTAAATTCGCTTTGTACCCGTTTCTTTAAAAGGAGGCGCAGGTCTTAGGACTCTGACAGAGAGGCACGTCTCTCTGGTATCCGGAGCAAATAGCAGGAGAGTCACGGCCGCAGAGCGCGTTTATTTATTGATGCGGTGGATAACCACTCCAGCTGCGCGCCACCTGAGAGCGAATCGAATCTCTGCGCGCGTGAAGAACGTCTTCATATTTAAAGAGTTTTCGTCTGGCCGGCATTCATTATTGATTCTTGTCGCCTTCCTCTTTTGCATTAAAAAGCCTTGAGGACGCAGTCTTTGAGTCTCTGCAGTGCTGCAACGTGTGCGACTTGAGACTGAGACCTGACCTCAGCGACAGGTTCTGTACACGTTTAGACACGTCAGTCAAACATGTCTGCGTGAATTTGGATGGCAGTGTAGTATAATGGTTAGGGAACTGGAACTTCTGACCAAAAGGTTTCAGTTTCAATTCCCAGGTGGGGCACAGCCCTTGAGCATGGTACTTAACCTGCACTACTTCAGTATATATCCATTTGTAAAAATAAAAAAAATAAATGCATGAATGCATATGGATATCTGCTGAAGCAATGCAGGTTAAGTGCCTTGCTCAAGAGCACTGCAGCACCTGGGAATGAAACCTGCAACCGTTTGGTTACAAGACCATTTCAGTGCACTGCCAGCTGTATAAATGGACACCATGTTTCTTTTTAAAATGCTAAAAAGCTCTGTCTGGATTAGTGCGTCTGCTAAATGCCCGTAATGTAACTGATGAAGATTTCAGCACCTGCGTTCTTCCATCTTCGTCGCTGCTAGGCAGATGAAGCCTATCGAGAAAATTACGGTTTAAAAAAAAACTGAATGGTTTCACGCTCTCAGCGTGTGGGCACGGGGTTATTAGCATTTTGCTTCTGCCACGTGGTGCTGACGGCACAGCCTTTAGTGCGTTTTCATTTGATGCAATTACACGTACGCATGTACACGCACACGCGGCCAATTACTGGAATATATATGAATGTATACATGTATATACATATATTAGATTCTGAATCCTGATTAGTGAGTACCCACTGACCCCCTGCCTCCCGCACCTCAATTTATATTTAACCTCTACCATGTGAACCTGATGTTGCCATGGCGATGGTTGTAATCTTTCCCTGGGGCCCACTCATTGTTCGACAGTTTTATTTCAGCTGTTTTAATACGTTTTTTTTTTAATGTGGAAAAATATGGAAGAGAGGGTTCTGTTGACACCGACTCTGGCACAGTCGTGCTGTCGCGCGCAGTATAGCTACAGGTTGGGCTTACAGGTGTGAAGTGTCGCGATTGTACCTTTGACATTAAAGGCAAGCCGTTTTTCTGTTAGCATGAAAACCCAGCGATAGAAACTGCAAATGTGTAAATCTACGCCATACTAATTATATCGCTTAGTAAACAGAACTATATTTTTCATATAAGGACATTTCCTGCGTTTTAGCTTTTTAACATTGATCGGTTTCTCTTTCGGACCGAGGCTTCTCCGAGGGGTTTTAAAAACGAACGCGCGCAAACAACAGAGTGCGCACTTCGGACTGTAATCCGAGCTTAATTTTGGCGTTATAGCTCATTAAACGGGGCCACTTGAAAACATCTGCACGTGGAGAGCATCGGGGGTTTAGCGACCGGACCGCTTGTCAAGCGCTAATCGCATCCGCTGCTCCGTGCACGCGCTCCGCCGCCTCGCGTTCGTAATTGTGGGTATTTCTGTGCAGCCGTGTCAAAGGTTCGCAATTTGATTATTTATGTCGGAGCCCGGCTCGACGGACGGACGCCGTGAGGCAGAAAATTAATTTGAAGGCCGTGACCGGGGAGAAATAAACCTCTATGCAAGGGCAGAAATCAGAAGTAACAGTGGTGGGGGGGGGGGACCTTATTCACACTTCAGGACACCCCAGTGGTGGGGAGAAGAGCTACAGGCATGTGAATTCAGTCGGTGTGCATTACCATTTAAAGCATTCCTTCACCCTTCACTGCTTTTCTCCTGCTTGAAAGTGGCATATATATGGATATAATTTTTAAAAATTAAAAACAAAATTTCAAGCTCCACTTGTTTAGTCAAAGCCATCTTAAACACCCTCCAGTCATTTTTTACCATTATTACAGATTTATTTTTGTGTGAACTGGAACTGAGGGAAAATGCCTGAGTTCCAAAGTTAGTGAAAAGCTTAGCGTGGTTGTCGTATCATTAACCCTTTAAGGTGAGAGATCAGAAATATCTCATTAGAATGTTCTCAACCTAACATTCTAATGCTGATGCAACAAT
Organism: Anguilla pacifica; assembly: GCA_039654925.1. NCBI lineage: Eukaryota > Metazoa > Chordata > Actinopteri > Anguilliformes > Anguillidae > Anguilla > Anguilla pacifica. The sequence goes on along the minus strand of CM077289.1, from coordinate 61,248,004 downwards.
CACTACTGGTGGCGTTGAAAGCAATGGAGTTCTAGAACACTGACTTAGAATTTTCAAAAAGCATTAGAAAAAAACTGCTCTTCAAAGGGGTAAGGAAGGTGGTCATCTTTGCCCAGTGTGTTTGTCTGTCTGTCTTCCAGCTCCTCAGCCTCAGTGCGATATCTCTGTAATATGACTGTAATACCATATGTTTGAATCCTCCCCCCCCCAACTCACATCCTGATAAAAAGTCAGTACCCCCCCCCCCCACTAATACTCCCCACATCTGTCTCTATTTAACTTTTACCATGTGAGCCTGATGTTGCCATGGTGACGGCGGTAAGCTTTCCCTCTGGATAATTGGATGGATGACAGTGCTGTGGTGCTGATGTGAGGCGTGGGGGGGGGGCGGGGGGTCAGTTTGGCGTTGTTGTGTTGTTGTGACAGTGTTGTGTATCAGGCTCGTTAGTGTAACCCGTCACAACCGGAGGTCGTTAGCGTGGTGGCTAAGGAGGAGAGACCACGCAGCATCGTGCTTTCTGCTGGGTGACTCATTCCTAAAAATACCTGAATATGCGAAAAGTGCAGTGATGCGTACGCTGGGTTAAATAAAAAAACGTCTGTCTGATTCTGTGTCACTTCACCTTCAGGGCAGATTAATGGCTGTCCTAACATTGTAAATACAGGGTGAGGTAATCTGATGCTGGAGGCCAACATTATTGAATAAGGCAGGATGTTTATTTATTTTTTTTCCAATGCAGTAACTCACTACAGGCTCAGATGTGCAGGCGCTGTCTGCGTTTATGGAGGGCTGGCTGTGTCTTGCCGATGAGATGCCACCCGTTAAATTATAAATGGCTGATTCTCCTGTCAAGCCCATTCATTGTTATTTTATTCCGGTTGCAGTATTTCTTTCTTCTCCACCTCTGAGGGAGTGATGTTGGAAAGCGTTATGGCGTGCTGAAGACCCGCAGCCTGTGAGAAGAGAGGTTATAAATAACAAGCCGCACTTTTATAAATAAAAGTACCGTCATCGTCTAGTTCAGGGGTCTCAAACTCCTGTCCTGGAGAGCTGCTGTCTCGGCTGGGTTTTCTAATTTCCTTTCAATTAGCAGCCAGTTTAGAAAACAAAACGCCTTTACACACCTTGGAAACAAGGTGTGCAGCCGTGTCAGCCAATCAGTGAATCAAACTAAGCACTTGGTAAATGGTAAATGGACTGCATTTATATAGCGCCTTTATCCAAAGCGCTTTACAATTGATGCCTCTCATTCGCCAGAGCAGTTAGGGGTTAGGTGTCTTGCTCAAGGACACTTCGACACGCCCAGGCCGGGGTTTGAACCGGCAACCCTCCGACTGCCAGACAATCGCTCTTACCTCCTGAGCCATGTCGCCCCCTAACTTGACTGCAGAAGCACGTCAAAAAACCAGCAGACACAGCGGCCCTCCAGGATTTGAGTTCGAGACTCCCGGTCTAGCGCGAGCAAAGAAACTCAGGTGGATCTACCTGTGAGACATTAAGTCTTTGGAATGTTGGAATTCTGTGCTTCTGTTCTCCGTACAAGCCCACCGAATTGGACAGACACAGTATTAAAAATGACAGCATGTTCAGTCAGTCAGACTGTAAATTTGAGCAGCCTTGTACCTCTAAGTACCTGTGTAAGTCTGCCCATGCAGTGATCACACTCACATGTGTAATTACATAGGTTGTTGATGGTTTGCATTGTAAAGCAAGTTGAAGACAAAGTGTACTCTCATGTTAACTCATGCTCACAGCTATAAGGTACACAGCAGTGTAGCATTAGGCTAATTGAAACCGCTAACATGTGCAGCCCAACCTGGTTTACTGAACTGGATGATTTTCCTAATGTGTTTATTTTGTGCTTTCGAGAGGTTTCAGACGTGGTCATAAATCATCCGCTGGTTTCAGGCGGTGAAAACATCTCACGGGGGGGGGGGGGGGGGGGGATTGGGCGTGGGTTTCACCGTGATTGGATCAGTGTTGGATCAGTGGAATTCCCTTACGTACGACGCAGAACCGAATATAGCCGATATTTAACACGAGAATGTTTGAAACGGCGTCAGTACCTGGACAGGGGCGATACTCTCCACAGTAGCTTACGGCATTCATTTTAAGGGGGTGGGGGGGGTGTGGAGGAAGCCAGAGGGGTGGGCAGGGGGACAGGGCTATTTCGGTTCAGCGCTTTCGCTTACCGTAGTAGTTTCTCCGCTTCCATTGTCCCCACTTCCTGTTTCTTTAAGCGGCCCATTTTCCCTGATTTATCGCCGTGTCCTCCAGGGAGCTGTCGCCGAGCGGGATCTCCCGGCCCGCCGGTTATCTTTGTCCACGGTGGTATCGATCTCCGGGGGTACCCATCTGGAAATGGATCGCTTAAAATTGGACACGCTTTCCCTTGCTTGTGTTTCTCGTGCTCTGTGTGTGTGTGTGTGTGTGTGTGTGTGTTTAGCCACTTATTTTCAAAATATATTGCTGTGATGGTGTAATTTACTATGCATGTCACGTGTGTTTCCTGTAGTGTGCATGGATGAGCATTTACCCATGAGCCTTTGCAGTCCTCACAGCCATTACTGTCCTGCAGAGATGATCTGTGACATGTCCCTTTTATGTTCCTGCCCTGTTATGTATTTGACTGGTAGATATACTTGGATGGCTTTCCTTTTTCATATTGTGTATGAATGAAGCGGGATGTGTGTGCAAGCAGTCAGTATCAAGGATGCAAATGCAGTCTCCTTTCACCTGGGAATCACCTGTAGCCCTCAAGACACAGGCCATGTTCTGTAGCAACTTCTGCCTTCAACCACCTGAGTGTTAATGTTGAAGCAAGGCAAGACAGATGCCTAAAGGACAGCCGGACAAATTAGCTTCTTTTTTTTCCCCCCTCCTAAAAAGTGAAAGCTTTTAATGAACTGTTGGAAAGTGGGGCACCCATGTTATACAGGTCTCAAACCTGCAACCTTCTGGTTAAAATTTACGCGAACCAGGAGGACACAGTCCGTTCTGCTTCCCAGGTCACAGAGAGGGTTAGTTGGGCGACGGTTGACAGCGGGACGGAGCGAAACTCACAGTAGCAGCACGGCAAGCTGTGGGAGATTTGACGTTCCCACAGCCCACGTTTGGATGAGAAGGCAGTTTCTAACGCCCTCTGTGGAGACGAAGCCCATCGGTTCTCCGTCCTCATATTCCTTCTGAAAGGCCCCAGGGAAAGAGCTGGTTTTTGACTGGGCCATTTACTCTTCCCCCCCCCCCCAATGAATTCACCTCTGGCAGTTCGGATCATTCTTCATTGGTCCGTCGGGTCTTGGCCTCGGGCTGTCGAAAAAATGACTGGGACGCCCGCGGGGCCCAAAGACAGAGGAGAGAGTTACCTTCTCTGCCTTCCGAACACCGGAATACATTTTTTTTTTTTTTTTTTTTAAATCATGAATTTACACCTGGCTGCTCAGCGTTTTGTACATCCGCCGTGTCCACTGGCTGTTAACGTGTCATCTCACTTCCCGTGAATGATTATATTCGCTGTGGGTTTTATTTGCGTTTTCTTTTCCCCTCTTTGCCAGTTGTGGTGTGTGTTTGGTTATAGTGTGTTTCTGTGTTCGCTTTTTTCACTTCATGTGTTTATTCAGGTTTTTGTTAAAGTGCTTAGAGTTGGAGAATGGTGCCTTATAATAATAATAAGAAGAAGTAGAAGAAAGGTTATTATTATCACTTATTATTGTTATTATATGACAGGTCTACAGGCTTAACAGCTTTTCAGCAGTACCTGTTTGTGGCTGTAGGTTAATGAGGGATATAACTGAACTGGCAGACTGATAAACTGGTATGAGTGGTGGTGCAGTCTGGTGTGATTTTTGGCAGAGTTCTTACTGCACAGCCCCTCCACCCCCCCCCGTCCCCCCCGTCCCCCCCCGTCCCCCCCCGTCCCCCCGTCCTCTGTGGAGGGGCTTTTATCTCTGCTATTACCCGCTGGAGAGCCCTCATTTTGCATTTTGACAAATCCTATCAGGCGAGGTTAGGGCTTAATTATGGGATGGCCAATTTAAAGCCGAAATTCATTCCTCACGCACTCGACAGGCCGTGGGGGTACCGGGGGGTAACCTAAGCTAATGGCAACTCTAATAGGGTGCCAAGTGTTCTCACAGATAATTCCACTCCAGGCAAAGTAGTGCCACTGGTGACTGGTCACCTGGGCTATGCAAAACCGGCTGGGGTTGTTGGGCACAAGAGCGCTGTTTCGAAATGCGTCCAATTTTTTGGGTTTTGGAAATGGAGATGGATGTTGTGGCAGGAACCATGGGATTGAAAGAGCTCGGGGAGTTGTTGGAGAAACCGCTGTCTCTCATTGGACAGCGAGGCAAGACTGTTTTCAGTGGTTTGAGGCGTGGCGAAGGCAGAATTCATTTAAAACCTTCACTAAACTGGAGCAGCCTGTGAATAAGTATCGAACGCTGGTGCAGCTGGTTCTGGCTGCCAAATGATTAACCGCAAGCACATTAAAACATTTGGTGAAATAGCAAGATATTACAGGCTCGGTAGAGTGAAGACAACTCGCGGTTCTCCTCCAAAACACAGTGCCAGCCAGCTGCTGCTTTTCACACCACAGCCTCAAGCCGCACACGCACAGAGTGTCCTCACAAGTACTTAAAACCGAATCCCAATGGCAATATTATGTATTTATGTATTGCTAATTTATAGCTTTTTTTATTTGTCCCTTTGTGCATGTCATGGTAGAATTCGTTTTTTTTTTTTCTGCCCAGGTTGAACGATTTGTGCATCCTGTCTCCATGTTTAGTCTCAGGAGACACTGAAGAAGAAACGACAGGAAACACACGCAATTCTGAGAGACGTCTGTCTTAATGACATCCTCTGCAGGAGAACGTGGAAGCGAGGTTTCTAATCTCCCGTTAAATGGGAGGGAAGCGGGGGAAAAAAAAAAAAAAGCAGACTAAAATGACATCTGCTTGAGTCCTTTTTTTTCCCCCATCTTAACCTCCCCTCCAAAACTGTGTCATGTGACTTGAGTATTAAAGGGAAAATCCTAAATGTCTCGTCTGAAAGGAGGGGAAATGAGATACGAGGCGGGTTTGAGTCTGGAGCTGAATAGACGCCGCTCGGCGGGTCATGGAGAGAGAGCCCGGCGCTGAGCGCTAGCGTTCCTCCTCTTCATCATCTCCGTTCTATTTTTATGAAAAGTGAAAAAAATAAAAAAGCGGAGCGTGTGTGCGTGTGCGTGCGTGTGTGTGTGTGTGTGTGTGTGTGGGCTCCACGCCACCCCCCTAGCGAGCTCCATCTTTCCCCGGCTCAGAGCTTCGGCGTGCGCTCAGACTCGATCCGCGCTCAGCTCCTCCGCCACTCGAACCCCCGGCTCGTCCGCTTTTAGCCGGTGGCCGTGGCAACGGCATCTCCGAGCCTCGCAGCTGCATCTTTTTTCCTCATCGCGGAATACGGAGAGAAGCGTTTGCCAGGATTACGGTGGCGCACGGATAGATTGTGAATGCAGATTTGAGATTTCAGGTTTTCTCTTTTTTCGTGCGTGCGTGTGGATTTCGCAAATTTGGCTGTTTTTGGGGTACGTGGGTTTGAGCAGTTTGGGTCTTCTCGTGAAAATACATTTAAGCAATTCGAGTTTGTGTGTGCGTGTGATTTTAGGCTCTTATGGTTGTTCTGTGGACGCGGAATCGATTTCTGTTTTTATGGTGTATGAGGACCTCTGTTGTTCTGTAGATTCTTGTGTTGTGTGTGATTTTGACAAGTTTTTTTTCAGTGTCTCTGTAATATCTGTGTCCATCTGCACATATTAATGATTTTTCTTTCTCCGTGTGTTCCGTAGCGCAAGCCCCCGCTGGTGGTGAACGATCTGTTCGAGGACATTAAGGATGGGGTGATGCTTCTGGCCCTCCTGGAGATCCTCTCTGGACAGAAACTGGTGAGTCGGCTGTCCTTCTGGCGCTCCCTGCTCTGTGATTGGCCGATCCGCCCACTCGTCCGGGCTCTGCAACTGTGTCTCTTAACACTATGTGCCGGGACCCAAAATGGGTCACTGGAGCGTGTGAGGTTTGGTCCTGGAACGAGCCTGTGGTCCGCTAGGCTATGCTAGTACAGTATGTGCATTTGACGGGTCGCTGAAAGGTGCTAAATCTCTCATTTATGTCTAATTTTAAAAAGTATTTCTGATTTCAGTGTTGTTTAAGAACTAAGGCTCTACAACATTTTTCCTGCATGGGTTCTGGACTGATAATGATAAAAACATCACAAAAACAACTTTTTTTAGAAACTGAAATGGTGCTGTGTTGAAGGTGCTGATAGGGTGATTGTTTACAGTGTGATGCTGATTTTCAAACACGTCACTCACTGGTTACACCAACGGCTGCACTATAGCACATTTAAAACTGCTTAGAGGGGTTGTAGCATTGAAGGCAAACCATGGCAACACGCAGTCAAACATTTTTACATCTTGAATGCATCTCAGATGTCCATGGACGAATGTTCTGGAACAGAATCGTTTGCATGCGCTCTCCCCCCCCCTCCCCCGCCAAGATATGCTGTTATGGTGAATCCCTTAATCTGAAATATCAACGACAGGCATGCGCTTACTTACACGGTCAGCAGCGATGAAGAAGACGCTCTCTGCACAACCCCCCCCGCGCCACCCAAGCCTGTCTCCATGGTTATTGCTGAAAATGTGCAGCCATGTGCTGTCATTAGAGATGCTTGCAAGTATTATGAAAAACAGAAAAAAAAAAAAACAATGACAGAACAAACGTACTGTACACGCAGACGACAGAAACGTGTGAACAGTAAGCAAACTGTCATGTTCGCTGTGGTTAAAATAGGAAGTGCGACTTCTCACACGTTTGGTCCTCGGGGGGCGGAGCCTGCGGTGTCTGAGCGCGCTCGTAAGCGAGTGGGCGGGCGGCTGTGGGTGTCCCCGCCGCCCCGCCTGTAATGTAAAGATAATATGAGACAGGGATCAGTGAGTGGCAGGAGAATGGGCTCCGGCATGCCCAAAATCTCCATTAGAATGGAACCCTGTCTCACGGTCGGGACAAAGGGGGGGAGAGGTGCGGAGAGAAGGTCACTCTCAACCCCCACCCCCCAAACACACACACGCGTGCTCCCGTCTCTGAAAGACAGACCTGGTACCTTCAGGCTGTTGACGTTCCAAGTCCCTCTCGTCCGTGCTGCTGTATCGATCTGTCTGTGTGTGTGTGTGTAAGGTGCCCGGTGCTCTCCTCCCAAAACATGCTTTGGCTTTGATTCCCATGATCTCTCTCTCTCTCTCTCTCTCTCACCCCCCCCCCCCCCCCCCCCCCCCCCCCCACAGCCCTGTGAGCAAGGCCGGCAGCTTCGGCGGATCCACTGGGTATCCAACATCGGGACGGCGCTGAAGTTCCTGGAGGGCAGAAGGGTAAGAGCGGGGGTCCCGTGCTGGACTGGGCCCCGGAGACAACCTCCCCACCCCGCCCCCTTTGTACTCTCAACCTACCCTGTTTCTCCTCTGTGTCTGTCTTCAGAGGGATGTGTCTGTCATAGAAAAAAAGGGGCGGGGCCCATATCATCTTGAGAGCATAAATAAGAACTGAAACAGAAACATTTAATCATTTTAACAGCTCTTCATGGATGATTTTCCTGGTAAAACCATTAGAATAGTCGCCATTTATTTCTAAGGCTTCCATTTTCTGATCAGTTCTTTCAGGTACAAGGCCAGATTTTCTAAAGGACCTTCAAGCGTTGGTGTACATGCAAACCCCCTCTTCAGCCGATGTGCAAAAGGTGCTAGACCTGCTATTAAAAGGTGCTAGACTTGGCTGTTCGATCTGCTTTATTTCCTAACAGATCCAACCATGCGAGCTCCAACAAAACTAGTTATTTTGCCCTTGGTAGATACATCGGTTTTGCGCGTGCTAACGCCATTAGCACATCCCTGCTCTGAGCTACCGACAGGTATTATTAGGCCTCTCCCACGGCCTGTGTGTGTAGTTGGCAGGGAGGAGCAGACGCCCTTCCAGAAGCTCGCTCACTCGCTCGCTCGCTCACGCGGTCTGCACCGGTTGCCCACGCGGTCGGGTGCCATCCGGCGCGTTGCCGTGGGCAACCCGCGGCGCAGCGCCTGGTGTATTTGGAGCCCAGTGAAAGGGATGCTGCCCCCCCCCCCCCCCCCTCGCGAAGCTTCGGCCTGGACCTCCCGAAATCCCCATGGGAACAGGGAGAACGGCAGTCTGATGTGGGGTTCGGACTCTTACAGAGGATACCCCAGACCCCCCCCCCCCCCCCTCCCCCTCCCCACCAGCTGTAATCCCCCCCCCCCGATCGTCTGGGTGGTATCAAGTGATGGATTTTCCCTCCGGCTGCGGAGGTTATCTGCCGGGCGAGGGGATTTGTCACTAAATCCCGGTAAACGGGAAGCTCTCGTCCAATCGCGGGGCCCCGTCTGGTCCTAACCTGTCATGTGATCTCTCTCTCTCTCCCCTGTCACGCCTGCCTGTCAAAGTCTGTGTACCGAGGATCCCCAGTTAGTACGTGTGTTTCGTCGACCGTCTTCCTGTGTGTGTGTGTGTGTGTGTGTGTGTGTGTGTGCGCGTGCATGTTTCATTTATCCTTACTACGGCCCCTTTTTTTTTTTTTCTACATTTCATTGGCTGTTGCTAGGAAATATTCACTGGTGAATTTTAACATTCTACACAGTGCATAAATGTCTCACCAGCGTTTAACATTGGGTTGTCCTGGGTACTTTCTGCGTTTCCCACAGATAAAGCTGGTCAACATAAACTCCACGGACATCGTGGACGGAAGACCGTCCATCGTCTTGGGGCTGGTGTGGACCATCATCCTGTATTTCCAGGTACAGTCCACCCCCATCGCTCTGAGCAACACCCTGCTGAAGAGATGCTGGGGGGGGGGGGGGGGGATAATTACCATACTGATGTGAGGTTGAGATTTGGGACTCTAGTACAGCCATAGCTCACACAGAGGAGGCTGTAGGATCTTCTCGTTTTTGTTTTTGCTTTAAGATCAGACGCAGAGTCAAACCAGGAAGCCGGGTGTTCTGAGTTAGCAGTGTAATGAACGGCTTTAACTGATCAGTCGCTGTGCTGCTCGAGTGAGTATCAGCAAAAGCCAGTGGAGCCAACCCTGCGGCTCTCGTACCCCCACGTGTGACCCCTGACCCCTGACCTCTGCCCCCCCCCCCCCCGCAGATCGAGGAGCTGACCAGCAACCTGCCGGCGCTGCAGGCCCTGTCCAGCAGCACCTCCTCCGTGGACAGCATGGCCAGCTCGGAGACGGGCAGCCCCCCCATGAAGAGGAAGGTCATCACCAAGTTCCAGGGCAACGCCAAGAAGGCCCTGCTCCGATGGGTGCAGTTCACGGCCGCCAAGTAAGCTCGCCCGGTCACCTGACCGCCTCCCGGACCATGTGACAGACCACCTGACTGACTGACTCGCCTGAGTGTGGGGCATAGTGATGTGGATCTCTTCTAGTGCCTTCTGTTGTTGTGCTTGTGTGAGGTGTAACGTGTCTGTGGGTTCTGGAAAGTTAATGAACAAATAAAAATGATGTCTGTGTGTGTGTGTGTCTGTGTGTGTGTGTGTGTCTGTGTGTGTGTGCGCGTGTCTGTGTGTGTGTGTGTGCGTGTGCACGTGCGTGCGTGTGCGTGCGTGTGCGTGTGTGTCTGTGTGCGTGTGTGTGTGTGTGTCTGTGTGTGTGTCTGTGTGTGTGTGTCTGTCTGTCTGTGTGTCTGTGTGTCTGTGTGTCTGTGTGTGCGTCTGTGTCTGTGTCTGTGTCTGTGTCTGTGTCTGTGTCTGTGTCTGTGTCTGTCCAGGCGCATGGGTATCGAGGTGAAGGACTTCGGGCCCAGCTGGCGGAGTGGAGTGGCCTTCCACTCGGTGATCCACGCCATCCGGCCGGACCTGGTGGACATGGAGCACGTGCGGAGGCGGTCCAACCGGGAGAACCTGGACGAGGCCTTCTCCCTGGCCGAGAACGAGCTGGGCATCCCGCGGCTGCTGGACCCGGAAGGTACCGGAACGAGGCCCGTCGAACGTGGCCGCCGGCGTCTGCTCTGAGTTCCGGTCACGTACACAGCACTGCAGCGCAGGAGGCGGCTTGCATTGCAGTGCTAGCCGTAGGTGCTTAACATTTCTGACCATACCACCACCTCATGAATATTCATTAGGGGACGGCCAATCAGAGCACGGCAGCTGTGTGAGTTACACTTTTTTTTAAATTCAGCGAGTGCATTGTCAAGGGCACCTAGCAGTTTTATCGGAGAAACGGCGACGCGCCGGGCGAAGCCGTGGGTCGAGACCACAGCGGCGAGCGTTTGTCAGCACGAGTTTTCAGGGCCAGCGGTTTGATGGGCGCTTTATGTGCCGGTGATAACAACACGTTATGGAGGCGGCGCAAAGGTCGAACGCTGATCGCTTTGGATTAAATGAAAATCGTTTGTGTGTGTGTGTGAGTGAGTGAGAGTGTGTGTGTGTGTGAGTGAGTGTGAGAGTGTGTGTGTGTGTGTGAGTGAGTGTGTGTGTGAGTGAGTGTGTGTGTGAGTGAGTGTGTGAGTGAGTGTGTGTGTGAGTGTGAGTGAGTGAGAGTGAGAGTGAGTGAGAGAGAGAGTGAGAGAGTGAGAGAGTGAGAGAGTGAGAGTGAGAGTGAGAGTGAGTGTGAGAGTGAGAGTGAGAGTGAGAGTGAGAGTGAGAGTGAGAGAGTGAGAGAGTGAGAGAGTGAGAGAGTGAGAGAGTGAGAGAGTGAGAGAGAGAGTGAGAGTGCGAGTGAGAGTGAGAGTGCGAGTGAGAGTGCGAGTGAGAGTGCGAGTGCGAGTGCGAGTGCGAGTGCGAGTGCGAGTGCGAGTGCGAGTGCGAGTGCGAGTGCGAGTGCGAGTGCGAGTGCGAGTGCGAGTGCGAGTGCGAGTGCCCTTGAATACCCTTTGTTCCCCCTGCTGGTCTAATACAGATGAAGTTATGAATATTGCAGACATTTTTAATAATGAACGGAGCCACACAGGGGAAACCCTGGATAGATGATCTGCTTCTGCTCAAGAGCCCCTTTCAAAATTAAAACCTTCAGAAATGACATCTTAACATGGATATGTATGTCTGAGAAACCCTTGTGTGAGATATACTGCCATGTATTGTATGTGGAGCTTTCTAGAAAATATATTAAAATATTATATATTGCAAAAAAAAACAAAAATGGCAATAATATATATATTTGCCCATGTATTCTGCTGAAATATCTTGCAATTAGATCTCAATAAAAGATACTGTCATTATCTTGATAACCAGCTGCAGCTAAATAAATATATAAGTAAATGCACACTGAAGTGTAGCCCATGCGTTTAAGGGAAAATCTGGAGCTAAATCTTGTGAAATGCACTGCGGATTATTTAATAATATTTCTTTTTTTTTTGCTGGCGGGGGTGGCGGCGGCGGGGAGGAGGGGGGCGGGTGGCTGATGAACAGTGTTAGTAAAAGCTGAACTCTTAAGCTGCAGTCAGAGTCAGACTCATGTTCTCCCTCCATTTTTTTTCCCCGCCGACAGACGTGGACGTGGACAAGCCTGACGAGAAGTCCATCATGACGTACGTGGCCCAGTTTTTGAAGCACTACCCGGACCCCCACGGCACGGAGACGGACGGACAGGAAGAGGAGGTAACGCTCTTCCTCCCGCACCGCACTCTTCCTCTCGCACTCTTCCTCTCCTCTTTCAGCTCCGCTGCCTCCTCATGCCTTCACGTTATAATTTTGTGATGGATTTTAGCGGCTTATTTCCTGTGGATATAAACAGCGTCTGTCATCAAGCTCATCTAAGCTGTTCAATGAAATAGAAAATTATGATTTGGGGAAGGCCCCTTCCTACTTCAGCATGGCAACACGGCAAGGTCAATATAGAAATGGTTTTGTCGAGAACAGTGCGGAAGAACTTGACTGGCCTGCACAGAGCCCTGACCTTAACCCCATCCAACACCTTCGGGATGAATTGGAAACCCAACTGCGAGCCAGGCCTTGTCGCCTAATCAGTGCCCGACCTCACTAATACTCTTCTGGCTGAATGGAAACAAATCCCTGCAGCAATGCTCCAACGTCTTGTTATAAAGCCTTCCCAGAAGAGTGGAGGTTGTTATAGCAGCAAAGGGTGGATCAACTCCATATTAGCACCCAGAATTTTGGATGAGAGGTTAGATGTCAAGTGTCCACATACATTCACTTGTGCAGTGTATGTTCATACCTATCGACAGATACTTTAAATACACAGTTGCTGAATGATTTATCAGAGTGTTCCACTGATATGGTTTATTCTAAGCTCTAGTGATACTGCAGTGTTTTGTTTATGAATAATTCACGCGACATGCATTAAGCATAACCAGCAATTGACCGATAATGTAAATCGTATGAGCTTTTGATCGGAGCGACCGCAGATCTAAGATCTAATTAGCAGCCGTGAGACGTGACTTCAGCAGCTGTAGTTTGCACAGTGATGCCGTAGCACGCTACACGGTCTCATTAAACATAACCCCCACCGTCACCACCTCTGTTTTTTTTTTTTTTTTTAACAGATTTAATTAGCTTTTCTCGTTACCTCTCAGACTGGCAGGTGGATCTTCACCTCGTCCCGTCACAGTCGGCTAACGAGCTCGTTCTTGTCATCGTTTTTTTTTTTTTTTTTTTTTTCCCTCCCCTCTTCTCTCTCCACCAGACTCAGGCTTGCCTCATCCATGTCTGCTCTCTCTCTCTTTCTCTCGTGTTTTTTTTTCTACCCGTCCATCGTTTGTGTCGTGCGTCGGTTTGGTAGCTGATTCTCGGTTCCATCCCGACATTCGCTCTTTCTATCCCCACATCCCAGGTAAGGAGCCCTGGATTCGGGCACCCCCCTCCCCCCCCCACCCCCCGACCCCCCATCGCCTGTTTTGTGGTGGTGACGTGTCTGTGTGCGACGATACCCACTTGTTGACACTTCCTCTTGCATGTCTCTCTCTCTCTCTCTCTCTGTCTCTCTCTCTCTCTCCTTTTTCCTCCTTCCTTCTCTCTTCTTTCTCTTTATCGACTGACGCCTTGCGTACGTCTTGTCTGTGCAAATCCTCTGTGTGCCTTGCGATCCTGCACAGTTTGGTCTTGACCCTCGAGACCTAGAGCAAATGCTAGAGGTACGTGTGACCCGAGGCAAACAAGCGGTCAGATGTTTCATCGTCCTTTTTTTTGTAGAGTGCCTCTAGTGGTCAGGTGGATAGGCTGGAGGCACACAGCCTTTCTGGAAATGAATGCATCTTTTTTTTTTAATCTTATGTTTTTATTGCTGTTGCCCATTGTCATTGTCCTCGTTTCTCTTTGCCTCTTTTGGTAATGAAACGGTTAATTCAGAAACCTGGATTTCAGAATCTGTGTGTGAACCTTGGACACCCCCCCCCCTCCCCCAATCTATATGGTCCTTATGAACCCTTGCACAAGTAATCCTGTTCATGGTCAAAAGTGTTGAAACATCATCATTCTGCTTTCAAGGTTCTTTCATACAAAAAAAAATCAGAATTTAAAATTGGAATTTAAAAAGTTTTCATCTAAAAATTTTACCTGAAAGTTGAATGTGATTAAAACACAACTTGAACAGGATGTTATTTGATTAATTACTGTATTAAAACCTCACCTCTTCAGTGGCTCTGTATTCCATAGACCTGAAAGGTATATTATGTGGCCTTCTTTCTTTGTTGTGACCTGAAGTGAAGTCAAGAGAGTGCCCGAAAACGGCTTCTTCACCCTTTCAGGTGTTAAGTGGTGAATAATTAGCACGTTTAGCTTTTGCTTCCAACAGTAAAACGTGAATAAAAATAAAGGGGAGATCACATGGTATACCTTTGAGTGTGGATTGCTGTGAGAGTGTACTGTATTTGCCATTTGGAGTGTGAGAGTGACAGGGTCGTGACCCCTGGAATGGGCGGAGCTACCGTACATTGCCTTGACTGGACTCCTTGGATTCTGATTGGCTCGTACGAGTCAGGTGATCGACAGCTTGTGGTAGCCCCTCCCCCATTTCGGGCCTTGTCAAGCCTGGCTGTCTCGTGACTAATTTGACTGTTGCATGGCTGACTGATGCCATTCGATGCACGTCAATCCAACCCCAACCCCCCCCTCCCCCCTCCCTCACCTCCCCCCCACAGAGAGAGCAGCGCAAGGTCCTACGAGAGATGAAGACCTGGCTGGAACAGCTGGAACGGGACGTGGGGCGGGCCCAGGGGACAGAGGGAAGCCTGACCGAAAAATACCAGGTGACCGGGGTGGGGGGTGGGGGGGAGTTTGGTTTTCTGAACTGTGAAGTCGAGGCACGGTCTCAAAATGATCTCTCTTTTTACATTTATTTATTTGTCATGATCCTCAGAGTCTTCAGTGTTAATGAGAAATGAGTCTTATTTTTAGCCACCCCCCCACACCCCCACATGTTGATAAAGCCTGCAGCGTTTCTGCACATGCTCAGTGCATGCCGCTGTTGCCGTGTCGACGTGGGCACGGGAATGTCTCCCTCCCCTCGCGCTCACGCCCAGACCCCGCCCGGAACCGCGAAATATTCAGCGTCAACTATTTTAATTCGCCGTCTGGTGTGCTGTGCGTGTAAAAAAGAAAACGTGTAAATGCGTTGAGCTTCTTCGTAGATTTGTGACCGTGCGAATGCTTTTCTATTTTTAATGGAGTCGGGAATGAGGGGATGAGGTCAGAAGCCAGTGAGCGTGTGTGTGTGTGCGTGTGCGTGCGCATTCTTGCAGTTTTGTTTGTGCATGCATGTGTGTGTCTGTATTCTCACGGTTGTGTGTGTGTGTGTGTGTGTGTGTGTGTGTGCGTGCGCGTTTGTGCGTGTGTATATTTTCACGGTTGTGTGTGTGTGTGTTTGTGCGTGTGTATATTCTCACGGTTGTGTGTGTGTGTGTGTGTGTGTGTGTGTGTGTGTGTGTGTGTGTGTGTACACATTCTCGCGGTTGTGTGTGTGTGTGTGTGTGTGTGTGTGTGTATATTCCCACGGTTGTGTGTGTGTTTGTGCGTGTGTATATTCTCACGGTTGTGTGTGTGTGTGTGTGTGTGTGTGTGTGTGTGTGTATATTCCCACGGTTGTGTGTGTGTTTGTGCGTGTGTATATTCTCACGGTTGTGTGTGTGTGTGTGTGTGTGTGTGTATGTTCTCACGGTTGTGTGTGTGCATATGCGTATCTTTGTACAGCACACGCTCTTACGCGCCGTCCCCCTCTCTCAGGCCTTCAAGACGTTCCGCGTGCAGTTCGAGGTGCGGAGGAAACAGGCGGACGTCCTGCTGCAGCCCACGCAGAGGGACGCTAAGCTAACCGTGGACCAGGCGCTGGTCAAACAGGCGTGGGACCGCGTCTCTGCCAGGGTGAGCGTGTTACACCGAACACGGTCCTGACTGCAACGGGGTACACTCTGAACGTAGTTCCTCCTCTGCATTTGGCCTTTTGTTCCAACCATAGTTGCAATTACCCCAAGTGTCAGAAGCTATTAATCATTTCGAAATTACACGCTTCGGATTTCCCCTTATTGTCTGAAATCACAAACACTGTCCTAGTGGTTATCATGAATTCTGTGAGGATTGAATACCCCAGCTTTATTTAAAACAGTGGGTTTTACGGGGCAGTTATCTGGCATCTCTTGCTTTTTTTGCTGCCAAGTGCTACTGAATGTGGCAAGCAAGTCCTTCAGAAAGAGATTATGCGTATCACCTGATACTGCACCTGTCTGTTGAATCTTACCTGCTTGGTGTGAAAGGATGACCTGAAAGACAAATGGCAAATGCTAACGAGCCAAACCTGCATTCTCTTAATGGTAGTTTAGAGACAAAACTTACGGAAGCACATAAACATATTTCAGTAACGTTAACTGAGCTGAGTTTGGCTGAAGCTAAGCAGCCAGTATCCATACGTATAGGCCCCAGGAAACGAAAGGCCCGTCTCACAGGGATAATTTTGTCAGAGAACCACGCCGATGATCGTATATCCGGAAG